>CAESWR010000509.1:139248-150591 GCA_903171835.1 Mullus surmuletus | reverse complement strand
GGGGGGGGGGGAGGGACACCCCCGTCGCATAACGAAGCCGGCGGCCAATTAAAGTGTCTGTTAGAGCTGCCGGGTTTTTTCCTTTTCCTTAAGCTTTAGACGTGAGAAGAATGGGCTTCAACGGCATCGGTCACACTGATATTCACATGTAAATCGATATTAGTCTGCGGTGTTCGGGCGGATTTTTCGAGGCGGGAGGGCAGCTGGCGTCCGACTGGACAATCACAGGGAGGAGAGCGGAGCTGGAAGCAGCTTTGGCTGCCGTCGCCGAGGAGGCTGCAATCAAAGACCCCCAAAGCCTGAGAAAAGCCCACCTCCACTCCCCTCTCCCGCTTAATTATTCCTCTCTGCTGCTCCCTCGACGGAGGGGGATCACGACTCGGCGGCATAAAATAAAGATTCGATCGCAGCGGCGCGACGGAGAAATAATCCTTGTTTTTAAATAATTAAAATTAGCCCAAAGTTATTAACTGTGAGCCGGGAATGAAGCAGCAGAGGAACAGCAAACTCCGCCACGTTTGGGCCAAATCTGACTCCACCAGACACCAGTTTCCAGACACTTCGGGAGTTCAGAAGCCGAGCCGAGCCGCCGCACTTCGTCTCCTCCGGGATAATAACCAGCGATCCGCCTCGGTGAGAGCGGGAGGAAGTGGAATGAGGAGCGGTCAGTGGGAGCGTTTACAAGCGCTGGAAATGAAAAAAATACGCAGAAACGGCTGATTGTATTCAGCGTGCGCCTCGGAAAGTCATTTTTTCTCCTATTATTCGGAGAGGCGGGAAGGAAATGCTTGATTTTCGGAGGCGCTCGGTCAGACCGGGATTCCGAGGAGCAGCTGTGATTATCTGAAGCAGTGGGTTTGGGCTCGGGGACCCCTCGTCAGCCCTCAGCGACAGACCTCCACCCAGAGTCACATCAGATCACCGCAGGACTGCAGTGAATGAAAAGACCGACATTGAACCTAAATAACTCACAATGTAACAGTTTATTTTACGGCAGGTTTATTTTTGAAGGTTTTGGCTTCATGTTTTCTCGTGCAGCAACTCGCTGCACAAAACACACTGCACTTTTTGTCCTTTTCTGTCCTCAATGCAAGAAAAATGATGTCATCGAGGTCAAACCTAGACTTCGCCAAAACTGTTTACGCCGTGAAATAAATCTATGGAACGTTCGCAGGTCTTCTTCTAAGCTGTAAATCACCACCAGCCGTCGGGGAGTGAAAATGGACGTGAAAGAGCAAAGTACAGGATTTGTTTCTTAACTAATTTATTGTCCAGGAAAAGGTCTGTGATAATGAAATGTCAATATCGTGTTAAAAATGCGTATATGATAATATTGTGTAAACAATCCAGTGCCGTCACATCTGCCCCGTTTTCATCAAAGATGATTTCGTTTGAGTTAATATATTAGTTATTGCAGAAGTTGCACCTGTTTATCACTTCATCTGGTTACCTTTTAACTCACTATTGAGTATAACTGCACTTTTTGTGTGTCTTACTGTTTTCATATTGTCTTTATAGCATCTTAGACAGCTATTCTGTGATTAATCTGCCAAAAGAGAAACGTTAAAGATCACTGTCATTGATTCTACCATTATTATTTACATCTTTGTTGATATGGAGATGATATTGTTATGGTGACATTTTTGGAAAATCTGATTGTGGGTCACGACCCACGAGTTGAGAGACTCGAAACCGTTGATAAAAGAAGCTCGCTGCCGTCGTCTCTAAACCTGGAAGAGCCAAACTGCAGTGAGTTGGAAACAGACGGAGCAACTTTCTTCCGCCGACGTCGCCGTCTGGTTACGCAACTCCAGAGCGGCATCGGAGCGGCGGGGTTTCCAGAGGAGAACAAAACACGGCCGCACTCCCGGATTTCAATTATTCATTAAGGGTTTGACAGCTTCGGCGCACACACACTCCCACACACACACACACATCAGCGGTCATTATGCGATCGGCAGGACGGCGGTCTTTGCTAATTTCCCGCCTCTAGATGTCGGCTCGACGGGCGAACGCCGCCTAAACAGCGCTGGCTGTGCGGCGAGGCGAGCGCTGTGCAAGAATCAGCCGCCGGTGGGTAGTTGGTCCACAGGGAAATGTGTGTGTGTGTGTGTGTGTGAGGGAGCCGTGACTGCCTGGAGGAAACCAGCCAGCAAAACAAACACACTTGTAAGGCAGACAAACACGCACACAGCTCATGAATTTTCAAAGATTCCATCTCAATCTACGGGCAAATCAGTGTTTTTTTCCCCTCCTGGATTCCGTCTCATCCGGCCTGAATTCCGTCTCCGGTCGCCGCCGACTTTCTCACATTTTTCACATCGTGGAATCACGGAAAAACAAAGAGGGTGTGAACAAGGTTACTGTGGTCTCTGTGCATCCCTGACGGCCGCAGACAGACGGGGAATCGGGAAGGATCCGCCGTCCCATAAGTCTCTGCGCTCAATTATTAATAAGCTGCTTAAAACCTAAAGGGGAGCAAAGAGCGAGAGACAGAGAGACAGAGAGAGAGAGAGCGACTCCTTTGTTCTCCGTCGCCACTGTTGCTTTTCCTCCCGTCGCTGCTTATTCTGCAGCGGAGTGACTCAACCACACTTTGAAGACTGCTGACAAATGTTCGGAGCCTGAGAGCCGTTGTTATTTCGACTAAATCGCACAAAAAAACTGAAGTGATCTCTTCTCTCGGCAATTATCACTATACGCTTTGGATAAAATAGCCCGTTTGAAAGTTTAACAGCACAATAAAAGGTATTCTGAGAACCATCAGCAGGAAAACTATATCCATGATGTTCAATTTACATGCGGCAGCATGGGTGATAAAAAAAAGAACGGGCCCCAGTGCAGTGCCTTGAGGGACACCATTGGTTTAGGAGGGCTGAGTGAGAAGAGGAGCCAACAAGAGATTTAAACCAATTAATCCTTAAGAGTTCCTTAAAAAAACCTTCTCAATCGTCCCTCAGGACAACAAATACCTAATAAAACTGCTGTAAAAATAACATATATTAATATATTTTTCCACTTTAAATGAGTCAATCTTTTTGATCAACTTCACCCTGAAATAGATATATCAAATATTCATTATTTGGGGGGATTTTAACCCTCTAAATGCCAGTTTGTTTATGTAACTCAACAGTTTTTTAATTAAAAAAAAGACACAAATTTGAATAATTTCCAGAAAATGAGATTCAAGCAGGATTTAATTATCATTAGATTGATGGTTAGCAGCAACATTGAATTTGCAGGCATTTTTATTATTTTTTTTCCAAAAACTAAAAGTGGCCTGGACCAAAAACATCCCCAGGAACTATTGAGGGTTAAAAGTGACTACCGTGGGAAATATGCGACTCTGTAGCTGGTAAATGGTGCCTGTTTTGTTCATTCAACATTCAGTGTGTGAGCACACACATCAGGGCTGGAAGCTGTGAATCCTGAGCGCACTTGATACCACAAACCTGCATGTCGTCGTCTAATCAGACCAACTGCGAGCCAATCAACTGCAGCTCTGCGAGATAAAAGCCGGGAAATGGATGGAAATGATTCGTTTTTGTGTTTTTTTCTATGTAAACAAACTGGAATTTCGAGGGTTATAATCGAAGAAAGTTCGAGAAAGTTTCTTGTTTAAGGAACTCTTAAGGGTTAAATATAAAGGTGATGGTAGACGGGACGCGTGTCGGCTTCTGGCAGCGGCGACGCGGCTGCTCAGCCTTCGAGTGAAGAGTCACTAAGCAGATGGCTCGTGTTTAGAATGCAGACAGCAGGAAGGAGCTGCGCGCCGACCTGCGACCCGTCAGCCGTCCCTGCAAAACATGACTCACGGCAAACACGACCGAGAGGAGAGACGGCATCGGGGACCCCTAAGGGGGGACGGGGGGCTGCGGGCGGAGCCTGTGAGCACATCTGCGTTTAATTCCTTTGATAATGACTTTTGCTCCTGCGGGAAGCTGAAATCAACATTTTAAACTAAAAGTTGGTGAGGCGGGTCAGATATGTTTGCCAAAGACGGGGGGAAACGACGTGCATGGGGGGTGTCTGTGTGTGTGTGTGTGTGTGTGTGTGGGGGGGGGGTAGTTAGTACAGGTGTCTCACTGCATGAAAAGCACATGGCAAGAAAGCTCACATCTACAATATCTAAATGGGTAAAAAATCACTTGGATGATGATTTTTCTAATTCCGGGAATTGATCTGAGCAGAAAAAACACGTTCACTCCATCGAGCCGGTCTCCTTTCAAACCCTCTCGCCACTTTCCATGAGTCACTCTCCACTTCTCGTCTGAGCAGCCTTGAGGGGAAGCGAGTGGGTTTAAGTGACACGTGTTGCAAACAGTGATCCGAGAGAGGCGGCGCTTCGTGACGCGGCGAGATGAAACAATCCCTCGGGTCTGTGAGAGCTCACGGCCTCGCAGACTTCCTCAGTGACGGACTGGGATTAATAATGCTCACACAATAAAAGGTACAGCTGAGAATAAAACAAAAGGTAAAGCTGAAAATAATCAGAACCATGTAACATTTAAATGGACACAGCATCAAGCATATTTAAAAGAGAAGGGGCCCCAGTATGGTACCTTGGGGAACACCGCTAGTCAGAGAGCTGACAGAAAAATGTTCTATCAGTGATATTTAAACCAAATTCAGAGCGGTACTGGAGTTACAAATATATGATATTGGGTACTAAACTGTGGGCTGTTTATATAAGCAACATGCTAACACGGTTGGCAGGACAGATTTGTTTTTGCTCAAAGTTTGGAAGAGAAAAATGGCAGAAAATGACGCTAAGAAAAAAACAAGAGCTGGCGTTAACAGTAAAATTCTGGCCAGAGTCAATGAACTGCCATCACGTTTGCTAATGCTAACAGGAACTAACGAGCTCCCTGTAGGCCCGACACTCTGAACAACACCTCTAAAATAAAGTGCCACGTTTCTGCACAGATAAAATACACATAACAAAGTAAATAGGATGATAATTGGAGGTGGTTGGTAGAACCCAGGTGTGTTCTGAAGCCTTGGCCAAATTATTGAGCCTCGCTCTCACCGGCTGAACAAAAACACACATTCATCCATCCCCATATTTGCGCATAATATGGAACATCGAAATAGACACAGCATCATGGATACTTAAAAAAGAAGGGGCCCCGGTATGGTACCTTGGGGTACACCGCTGGTCAGAGAAGGGTAGCCATAAACTTAAAATGAAAACTGAACTGATTCAAACCCATTTAAGAGCGATACCAGAGTTTTAAATGTGAGAAATATACGACTAAAGCTACTAAACTGTGGACTGTTTATATTTCTTTCTATTAGCAACATGCCAACACGGTTGATTTGACAGACACTTGTTTTTGCCCGAAGTTTTGAAGAGAAAAAATGGCAGAAAACGATGATAAGAAAAACAAGAGTTGAGATTAACGCTTGAATTCAAGCCAGAGAACAATGAACTGCTATAATGTTGCTAATGGGGGCTAACGAGCTCCCCGTAGGCTCGACACTCTGAACAACACCTCTAAAATAAAACATCACATTTCCGTACGGATAAAATACACATAAAAAAAGTATAAGTGATGAAAATTGGAGGTGGTTGGTAGAACCTGGCTGTGTTTGAAGCTTGGCTGGATTATTGGCGCTCGCTCTCAGTGCCTGAGCTAAAACACACATCCATCCATTCTCATATTTGTCCAGCAGTAAAAATCTCCAGGGCCATTTTGACGTCTGCTGGTAATCAATTCAAAGACTTATTGAGATTCACGGCTTTGCAGCTGCACACCTGTCCCACTGCAAATAAGAGGGGTCTTCCTGGGGGGCATGCACATTAATACACACACACACACAAGATGCCTCGGCAAACAGGAGGCGCCGCTATCATCTGAATTTCTCATCTCTATCTTTCCCATTAAGGCAAAGCCGGATAATAATGGCGCCACAGATAATTTACCGACCTAATAAACACACGTATTGTGTTGAGGGAAGGTTGGAGTCATAACCGTTTCGCCGCTTGTTAATGTGACTCGGGGCTCGCCGGAGCCACGGCCGACGGAACACCAAATCAACACTCGCGTTTCTGTGGAATTAAGCAACGGCGGGTGAGTCACCGTAGAAGACGATGTTCCAGGGCTAATCCACATGCTCTGATTGGTTGACGCACACTGATTTTCATAATGATAGAAAATGGTTTTCCTGTTGACATGAGCGGTACAAATCCAATTTTTGAGCAGTAAAAACCATGTAATTGTACTTCAGGATATAAGGCTTGTTTGTCTAATGGGAATATTTGAATATTTCGGGATGCTAAACACTGAATTTTCCCATTGAAACCAAACCAGCAGACAGCAGCTTTTCCCACTAAAACTCACCATGGAGACGAGTTAGCTTTTCTAAAAGTAAAATAAAAATGTTTCCTCAAATGTTAGCGTCCTTCCTTCAGCCTTCAGTGGCTGTTTTCCAAGCGGAAAATGGAAGGAGCCACCGCTGAGGCTCCCCGAGACCCTCAGACCCCTGGAGGGGGATTTCATGCCACTCAGAATTCCCACTTCCGTCTGCGTTGCAGCAGCCGTGAAAGTGGGAAGGGTCGAGCTGCGGAGGGTCTGGTTTCATCCTCCCAATCTGGCTCACCTCCTTTCCTTCCCAGTGGTGAGACTTTTTGAAGGGCAGGAGCGAAAAGAACAAAGCTAGTTCTCGCTGCTGAAGAGGGAACTGAAGCACGCGTGTTTACCAACCAAGAGGGGGATTTAGTGTGTTTCTATCATCCAAGAGGGCATTTTATCATGTTTTTTCCACTCAAGAGGGCAGTTTAGTGTGTTTTGCCAACCAGGAGGGCACTCAAGCACACGTTTTTGCGGCCCAAAAGGGCACTTTATCATATTTTTTCCACCTAAGAGCACAGTTTAGTGCATTTTGCCAACCAGGAGGGCACTTAGCATGCCTTTTTGTGTCCTGAGAGGGCACCTTATCTTGTTTTAACCACACAAGAGGGCATCTTATCATGTTTTTTCCACCTAAGAGTGTACTTTAGTGCACGTTTTAGTGTCCCAGGGGACTTTTATCATGTTTTAACCTGCCAAGATGGCAGTTTAGTGTGTTTTGCCATCGAGGAGGTCACTTAAACACGTGTTTTTTTCCACCCAAGAGAGGAGTTTAGTAGGTTTTCTTTCAGTGTGCGCTTTTCAACAACTGGGCCACGTGGGGGGGGAACTGCCCCCCCGCCCCCCACGGGAACACTACTTCCCCACTTCCCTCACCTGCTCCGAAGAGGTTGTGTTACAGCGCTGGGTTTGTTTGTCTGTCTGGCAGCAGTACACAAGAACACCAGGTTGGTTTGGGTGTGTGTGTGTGTGTGTGTGTGTGTGTCGGTAGGCAGGGGGAACTCATTAAAAGGAGCCGGCGGATCTCCTCCTCAGCAGATACGTGTGGTTAAAATAGCAATTACCAGCGGCGTCCGCGCTCCGCGTATCGTCTTTTCTTTTTCATCAGATTAAAAGTTGTTGAGCAGATTTTGATTTTCACTTCACTTTTATTTTTCATCTCGATTCCCTGTTGGAGATACAAAAAGTAATCCCATTATTCCACTTGATTCCATTTGATGCGTTGTTGTTCACCTACAATTCAATGTGATCCTTTGACTATTTGCTGATCACTGAATGGTTGTCACGGCGACAGGACGGATGATGGGGTGTTTGTTTTTGGGGCCGAGGACGTCTGGATGGAAGCCGGTTAATGGAGCAAAGAGAAAGTAATCCCCTAATCTCTCTGCTTTGCATCCGAAGCTATAATCTTTTTGTTCCTCTCACTCCGCCACACACACACACACACACACACACACACACACACACACATGCACACAAACACACACTCGGTGGGCGAGCACTTTCTCTTTCATATAATCACATTTCTAATATCCACTTCGAAGTTAAGCAAGGTGCCTCCGAAAAAAAACCAAAATTCTCGCTGAGATTTCCTGGCGGGTTTGAGCGGAACCCGGAGCAGCGGCGGAGCGTCACGAAATGTTCAAACACGCTGAATTATTCACGAGCGCCGGGTGAATCAAGACTCGAGCGCATCAGGTGTGTGCGAGAGGCGTCGTGTCGGATCGTGGAATTAATCATTTAGACACACAAGCCCAGATTGGGGACAGTTTAGTCCACAAGGAACTACCGCCTTTTTTCCATTTCGCTGTGAACTATCCCTTTATTACCATCCCAAGTGATCTGTGCTCCCTGTCACATCCAATGCTTTTCTATGTTTAAATTTCTGCGTTGTTGTTTTTTTTCTGTGAAAGCACAATGAATTGATGGAGTGTTTCGCCGCCGCCCGGCCGCCGTCCCCGCCTGCCCACATCAGAGCGCCGGCGGCCTTTTTGGAGGGACGCGGGACGTTATGAACGAGCTCACCGCAGAAATCGATGCGTGTGATACGGTGAACTATGGAGTTTGTCATGAAGGGCGGCAGCGTCGCGTCTGACAGCAGCGTCGCCACAATATTGCTTCTCCATCACAATTGTGGGCCAAACCGCCTCCATTTTCCACTCCAGCCTCTTTGTCTCTGACCCTCTCCTCCTCTTTCTGCCCCCCCCCCCGTCCCCCCCCCACCCCCTCAGATGGTAATCAGAGCTCATTGACTCGCCGATGATGCTGTGGCATCGTCGAGAGCTTTGCCTGCTGCTCAGATTTCCCTTCAGCAGGTCAAAAACGCGGCTGCAAACAACCATAAAAGTCTTTGTTTTTGTGTTACATTAAAGTCATAATTGTTGCCTTCTGATTAACCTTTTTACATCATTGCATAATTAATACTTTATTACATGTCTCAAGCCAAATCCAAGTACGAGTGGATTTTTTATAGATCTTTTTTTAGGAGCAGCTTTACAATAAGGCAACATACAGCAATAACACAACAGTTAATTCAATGGTAACTAAGGTGTTCGCTAAAGCTGCTTGGTAACTAAGGTGTTAATTGCCGCAGCATGTGAAATAAAGTCTTGATTGATTGATTGATTGTTTAGATTCTGTCTTAACTCAATCATTTCAGCAGCACAATCAAACTTACACTTAGTTTAGTCTGTATTTAGTATCTGCACCTCCCGCTCTGTCACTGTCACGCTGCTTCTATCGCTAAGCCCCGCCCACAACCTGCCAGTTACTGTTACTGTCATTGCTTTACGTGTTGTAAAGTGCACAGTTTTAATCTCTCCTCCGTTGCACTCTGCCGCCTCAATTTCCCTCCCTCATCAAATTTGATGTAATTAGACTTTGAATGCAGATAATCACGGCCTCCGACAGCAGGCGCTGAAAGCTGAGTGATGTGAGCGGCTGTTTTTCCTGAAATCCTTCCACAATTATCCACATCTTGACCAGAGGCTCTTTTTACACCTTCAGCATGTGTTAAGTGTGTGTGGCGGCGGTGGCGGCAGGGCGGGGGGGGGTGGGGGGGGCGGCAAACACTTTAATCATCGTTGCGTCTGAGGTGAGAAGAAAAGAGGAAGTGAAAGTGTTGTTTCCATGGCAACCGCGGTATCAGCAGAGGGGCACGCTGCGCCGTTGTTTGTCCCCGACGAGGCCGCCGGTAAACAACCGGCTCCAAACGCAGAGGTCACCGCGGCGCCGAGAGGAGCATGAGGAGGAGGCAGGGGGGCGGGGCTAAGGAAGGGCCAAGGGGGGCTTCAAAGCGGAGCGGAGGGCCGGGGGAAAGGTTAATTATCGGGGTTTTGAGGAGTGACCCACCTGCGAAAATCCTCGGCTGCCTTCTGACGGCCGATTTAATGAGTTTTTCTAAAGGGCAGCGGGGAGAAAGTGGCGGAGCAGGTCTTATTCTTCGGTTAGCGTCGCCGCCTCTCGCCCCCCCGGAGCGTGTGTGTGTGTGAGTGTGTGTGTGAGTGTGTGTGTGAGTGTTGGAGTGTGTGAGAGTGTTTGTTCCTTAAGAACGTGTCACATCCTCCACATCGGCAGTCAAACACTCCATTTTCACCGAGCGAATCTGTTCACACCCTGAACGGCCTCCAACCTCCTCACTTCCTGCGTCCAGGTCACCTGACCACCCCGCGGCCAATCACATGCCGGCCGCCAAAGGGCCGCCTGAACCCCCCAAGAGGTGTTTTTATTTTCATATCCGCCCTCGTTAATCCTCCCTCCACCTGTCTCTCCCATCGGATCTGTCTGTCCTCTCCCCCCCCCCCTCTGCCGAGCTGTCGGCCCGGTTGCTAGGCGACAGCCCGTCCCCAGGTTGCATGTCATCCCACTTTAAAAGAGAGCATGTAAATCGCCGACGTGGCCGCGGTGCCGGCGTGAAATGATGCGGCTCCGGACGGCGGTCACACGTTAAAAGATTGGCGACCTGGAAACGGCAAAGGCTTTTCCTTTTTAACCTCAGCGAGCTCCATTTAACGGCGAGAGGCGAGTGTTTGTGCGCATCCAGCTTCAAAATAAGAGTCAGGGAAGCGGCCGGACGTGAGCAGCATCAGCTCTCTGTTTGGGAAAGAGGGCGGAGCTACGACTCAAAGGTCAAACGACATGTTTGTCTGCTGCCCTTTTCACCGGATTCCATCCAAAAGTCGAAGCTCTTAAAGTTTCTCCAGCTTCCTCGAGTCTCAGGTGACTTTGGCGTAAAGAGTCGAGTCTGCATGTTGTGTCGCATGACGGGAAGCATTGATCCTTCTGCTTGCAGGGAGGGGGCGGGGCTTCTGATGACCAAAGAAAGGACACATTTCACCAAATTTCATGTGTTTGGTTCGATGATTTTGCTTCCGAAAAATGACCAAACCAGGAAAACCTGGTGGTCTTCAGGTTGACAATCACAACACAACCAAAATATGTCCACAAGAAAAAATAATGGTAAAAAAAGACGAGATGGATGAAGAGATGATTCTCATGTATAACGTACTTTCAAAGTAAAAGCAGACCCAAGAGATCTGGAATGTGCAAGTTTGCGTGGCTCTTCATTCTATGATTAAGTATTTAGTAGCACTTTTTATTGAACATTTGTGAACTGATACGTGTGTGTAAATCAATGTGCATCTCGATGTTGCTCAATAAATTACAAAAGAACACGTTTTTAAAAAAAAGAAAAAGTTGAGGGCGACGCAGCATGTGACCGTCGGCCTGCTGAGGAACCAGATTTTGTTATAAAACAGACTTTCTATTGCCTTGTGTGTGCGTGCATGTGCATGTGCGTGTGTGTGTGTGTGTTTGTGTGCGTGCATGTGTGTGTGCGTGCGTGTGTGTGTGTGTGCCACAGTGCCTCTGCAACCTTGCCAAGTCAATCTCCCATCCTCTCCGCCAAAACACACCAAAACACACAATGGCACAATAAAAAAAGAAAGAAAACAAAAAAGACAATGGTTCAATTTCCTGACGACCACCCCCC
>CAESWR010000509.1:109935-120179 GCA_903171835.1 Mullus surmuletus | reverse complement strand
AGGGGGGAGAGGGGGGGGGGATTCTCATCTTGTGAAATGAAAAGAAGAGATTTTTTTCGCCGTCACTATCAAAGCTCGGTGTTTGTGTCTCCAGTGTGTCGCTGCCGTACGACCACACTTACCAGCATATCTACCAGTATGGCGTCTACACCCGCCTGAGGAGCCTGCTGCTGCCCCTGACCGTCACCTGGCACAGCGTACCTGGAGGGATGGACTCTCTCTGGGTCAGGAAGCACACACACACACATACACACACACACACACACACACACACACACACACACACACACTCTTTTACTTTTGAAATGAAGACACCATCAATGTCCCCCCTGTTTTGAAATCAAGGTGGTGCTGGACCAAGATCTGAGTGCTGACATGACTGGACTGTGTATCGCAGGTGAAACGTTATACGTGTGTGTGTGTGTGTGTGTGTGTGTGTGTGAACAGGGTTTGTGTGCACTGTGACTCAACTTTTTTGCGAATCTGGATTGTAGCTATGAACAGCATGATGTTCAGCGAAAGCGTGCGCACTGGCAGCACGTGTCAGAGCCTGGACTCCCTCTCCAGCCCCAGACGGGTGAGTGTGACATCGAAGACGCTGATCGCTTTGTTCATTTACTGAGCTGAAATTACATCATTGTCTGATCACATGAAAAGAGTTTTTGTCTGTGGAAGAGAGGGGCCTTCAATGTGCATTTCATCTAATGACCAGCAGGGGGCGAACACACTCTGATAGTGACTGAGAGGTCCTTTTCAAAGCCAACGTGTGTTCCCTTTTTTGGCCACTGGAGGGCAGCAGAATCATCTTTAAACACAACAGCTAAACTCAAAAGTTCAGAAACGATATTTCAGTCAACAATTCTCCCCTTTAATAAAACCACTTGATGTTGTATTTGATACCGTTGAAAAGCCTGATTAGTCGCCTTTACAACGAGGTCCAACATGGATTCATGGAACGAGTAACACAGATGAACACCAGCTGGTTGACATGGACCAAAACTCATTTTCCAATATATTTTTATTATATTTGCATATATATCCCAATATTTTTTGCTGCAAAGTGAGCTAAATGTTCAGTCAAAGTCAAATATGACATGTCTGTTCAAATAAAAATTGCATAACAAATGTTTTATAACAACAGGAGCAACTTTTTTAAGATTCTAAAGCTCTATGTAGAGTGCACATTAAAAATGAAAACAGCCCCTAAAATAAAATACTCCAATCTTTTTTAAAATAAATATAAGAAAAGCAAATTATCTGCCAGTCCTTTTAGTTTACTTTGACAACTGAATGGGTTATTTGAACCAAATTCCAGATTTTCTTCTCCTTTATTAATATAGGGCGATCATTTTTAGGGGGGAGTTTATTAACAAGAGCTGTGAGATCAACATAATGAAATGATGAAGGGATTATTTGGTCTCCAAACCCACTTCTGCGTCCTGGAACGACGACCGGGTGACGTTGCGGTCGTTCCTCTGTTCCGCAGGAGTGCAGATCGTTCCAGTCCGAAGCGTTTGAGTGTTTGAGGGCCAATCTCACACACTACACCCAGCTCTGCGAGCAGAACATCTACAAGCTGGAGAACCCAGATGTCCACTGCTCCTTCTTCAGGGAGGTGGTGCGGAAATGTGACAAAGACGACCGTCTGCAGCGGCGGTGGAGGGACATAACCCGCTGTGGTGGGTGGGCTTCCACGCGCACAACACTCCAGAAAAAGGGGATTTCTTCAATGTGATTTCATTTCTTTCAGACGAGCCCACCTGCCCCGGGAACATGAGCTACGTGGAGGGCTGCGCTCCCTTCGGCCCCAGCTGCTCGCACCCGGACCCCCGAGCCTCCGACTGGGAGCTCACCGACGCCTGCGTCTGTCCCCAGGGTTCGTCCCCCGCCTCGCCCCCCCGGCCCCTCCGTGCGAACAGAGTAAAAAGTGACGTGTTTTTTATTGCGTGGCAGGGACGGTGCTGAACGACCGCGCGCCAGGTTCCCACTGCGTCCCCGTGTCCCGCTGCCCCTGCGTGTACGCCGGCATGACCTTTGCCCCCGGAGACGCCCGCAGAAGCAAGTGTCAGTCGTGGTGAGTGGACGGCGCCAAGACGGAGGGAAGCTTTTTCTTGTAACACTCTAAAAACTATCGGCCTGATATCAGCGATAAAGCGAGTATCGGATTATATCGGCCTGCATCTAAAATCTCCCGTATAAGCACTGCGATACAACGCCGATACTCCAGCACTTCTAATTCTTTCTGTTTAAGGTTAAAATGTATGTAATTGGTTAATTACAAATGGCTCAGTTTTTCTCATAGCTACTGTCGTCAAGCCTTTTCTAATATTCCATTCTATAAAATAAGTATTTATGATATAAAAGTATGAATGATTCATGCTGATATCGCATTGGATCAATATCGGTATCGATACCCCTAAATGCTAAAATAATATAATACTTTTAAAAAGCTTTTTCCAGTGTTGAATTTTTATTTAAGAAGTTATTTCACAGCTCAATAAGTAGAAATATTCATTTTTTGTTCGTAGTATTTTATTTTATTTTTTAATAAAAAATCTACTGCTTATTCTTGTCTTTTAAATGTATTTCTTAATCACTATGTATTTATTATCATAATAGTCTTTTCACTGTGTGTGTTGTCATTGTGTTTCTACGCCCGTGTGAAGCACATTGAGTTGTTTTTTGCCCGTTAAAAGGCCGCGCATGAGTCGTATTTGCTGATTTCCGCATCGAGGAAGCGCCGTCGAAGCCTTTCACTGCATCCGTGTCCAAATATTTTTACTCTCAGTTTGTGTGAAAACGGACGGTGGCTTTGCTCAGACAACGACTGTCCTCCCAGATGCCTCATCGAGGGGACGTACGTGACGACGTATGATGGGAAACAGTACACCATCCCTGGTAAATGTGAATACCTGGCCTCGCAGGTAACCCCCCCCCCCCCCCCATTATAAAAGCAGATGTGCTGTTGCAATACTGACTGCAGTTTGTGTCCTTAGATGCAGGTTCACAACTGGTCAGTATCGATTCAGTTCTTCAGTGAAGGAACCATCCTGAAGAGTGTCGTTCTGGAGATTTTCCAGGTGAAGGACGACGCCTTTCACCCTTTAAAGCCTCGCATTTTTTCAAAGCAAGAGCAGCCTTATGATCAATGTCTGAACTCTGGGATTTACAGGACAAATATGTTTTCCTCAACAACGTGGTGCTCCACGGCTCCATGGAGATCACCCAACTTCACCAGTCCGGTACGAAGAACACTCTTGGACCTCCATGTTCCCGCGTTGCGTGCGCGAAACCTCCGTTATTCACGCGGCGTTTTGTCCCCCTTCTCAGCTCACGCCTTGATTTTCTGGCAGTCGTCCACGTACGTCCAGGTGAGCACGTCGGTCGGCATGACGATGCAGGTGCAGATGTCCCCTCACATCCAGGTCTACATCACGCTGCCCATGAACCACGGCGGGTCCTTGTCAGGTCGGGGTCTCCACCTCCGAGTCTCGGGAAGCGTGCGATCGTCGGCGCCTGCTGTGCTCACAGTTTGACTCGCCATTCCAGGTCTTTGTGGGAACAGCAACTCTGACACCTCCGACGACTTCACCACCAGCAGCGGGATCATCGAGAGCGCCGCGCAGATTTTTGCCGAGTCCTGGAGCATCGGTCGCTGCGGACATATGGTCGAGCCGTGTGTGAACACGGACTATGGTACCGAAAACATATCAGCGGCTTTGCAAAATCCCTCCGACAAAACCCCTAAATTATTCTTGTAATTTCCAGAAATGTTTGCGGACGACAAGTGCGCCGTGTTGAAGGCTGCGAAAGGGAAGTTTGCAAAGTGCCACGATCACGTCATGGTGCAGCCCTACCACGAGGTGAGAGCGCGCCTTGTGTGTGTCAAATAAAACCCTCTTTGTTAAATATGCGTTGAATATTGTCCGCAGGCGTGCGTCCAAAGGGTCTGCACCTGCACGACCTCCGTCAGCTCTCTGCAGCAGTGTCTGTGCGTCGCTCTGGGCAGTTACGCTAAAGCCTGCGCCAATGTGGGGGTCCAGGTGGGCGACTGGAGGACAGCCACCGACTGTGGTGAGTTCAGCTTTTTATGTGATATAACTGTTCCAACTGTGATCAGCATTGATAGGTTAGTAAGTTAAAGGTTACTAAAGGTCAGAAAGAGATTGTGATGCTGGATTAAAGCAACCTGAATGGTGAGTGAAAAAGTAGACCAGATACAATTTTTACGAGTAAATCCCAAATTAAATATATGCCATATATATACATTAAATTGTGCCACTGAAATGAATCAATCAAAATATATATAGGCAACTGTCTCCCTGAGCTGGAAATCAATTAATCAATCAATAGACCAACCAACCAACCAACCGTCAATATCAATCAATCAATCAATCAATCAATCAAGACTAATTTCACTGACACTTGTAATAATGGGTTAATTAATAGCTAAAGCTAATTTAACACATTTGTAGTAACCGTATTTGTAGTTAATGTTTATTTCCGTAGTAACTAGTGTTAATTGTTGCAGCCTTATTGTGAAGTACTGCAGTACTATTGAAAGGTTGATCAATAGCAAGTTTGTTTTTTTTGAGGCTACCTGTTTTGTTACTGATTGATCTTCTCGCGTCAATCACAATGTGACAGACCAGAAATGTGAACAAAACCAACAATTCTCCTATGATATTCGGGCCTGCAACCACACCTGCTTGTCCATGGAGGGCCCGGACCCCCGCTGTGAGGTGAGCGACTGCCCTGTGGACGGCTGCGGCTGCCCGGACGGCACCCACAAGAACAAAGGCGGCCTCTGCACCTCCATGGCCGAGTGCATGTGCTACTACCAGGGCCGCTCCTTCCCGCCCGGACCCGTCAATATGAACGGAAAAGTGTGGTGAGCTGACGGCGACGCGGATCAAACCCGTCATGAGTGTGGATTTGGTTTGTCAAGCTTTCCTCCACAGAGATGATAACCAAGGAGGATTTAATATTGTGCAAATTACACTGAGTTCTTGTAACTGTTGTCTGACGTGTTGTCTCATCACCACATATTCTCTCTTTTGAAGCACCTGTGAGGATGGAAAAATGGAATGTTCCTACGACTGTGGTAAACATGCATCCCCTTCATAAATACCTCATTGCTCAGTGTGTAGAATGAAAGTAATTTGGTTGCCGTGGCACCGACTCATTCCGTTACTCACAGCGGCTTTGAATTCCGTATCACATCCGCGGTTTGCACTGACTGCATCCAGCATTTCATCCTCAAGGAGTCTTGTCCTTGTGATTTAACGCAGCCAAAACACAATCTTTGACATTCTCACAATACAGACTGTTGTTAGTAACCTTGCTATGCTCTATGGCAGGTTGCACAAACGGGACAATCTGCGTTGACTGCGCCCAGGGCCCAATGGCGACCGCCCAGAAAACATGTGACAGCCTCAGTAAACCAATGGTAAGTCAATAGAAATACATTTTTTTGATTCAGAGTGGAGTTATTCTAACATCAGCACTTTGTCGGTGTGACATCTAGAGCCATAATATGACCTGTGAGACTGGCTGTTACTGCCCGCCCGGCGAGTACGAAGACCACCATGGGAAGTGTGTATCCATGGACAACTGCACCTGCATGTACAGTGGCAGCATATACAGCTCGGGGGAGATGGTAAAATCCAGGTGTAAAACATGGTAATACCTACATGTCCTATGAAAAAAGTCTTCCTTGAGTCAATAGAGAATTTTGGTCAAAAGAATTGAACTTTGCAGCACCTGCGATCGAGGCCATTGGCACTGCAAACACAAGCCGTGTTCCGATACGTGCTTAGTATTTGGAAATGGACACTACCGGACCTTCGATGCCAAATGGTTTAGCTTTGACGGACACTGCCAGTACACCCTTGTGGAGGTGAGACCAGGAAGGCTGGATGCGCTCCCTTGCTCCTTGCTCTAGCTTTAATTGACACTTTTTTTTTTAAATTTCAGGATGATTGTGGCACAGGGAATGGTAGCTTCTCCATCACAGTGGAGAGTGTGCCCTGCTGCGACGAGAATCATACCTGCTCGCGTAACATAGAAATCGAGCTGCAGGTGACTTCATTCATTCATTCATTAATGGCTTCTCTTCCCTCCAACTTTGGGTACGTCTATCGCATAACCAACATATTCTGTCCAAACTCCCATCTAGGGGATGGTCACCCTGACACTGAATGACATGAGTGTGACCAAACACCTCCACAAAGCCTCGTACGTGCCGAAGGAGATGCATTACACCGTGACCAGCGTTGGACTCTACATCATCATCTCGGTGCGGCACATAGGGATGACGATCATCTGGGACAAGAGCACCATGGTAACCATCGAGCTGCAGGACAAGTGGAGGGTGAGCGACACAGACTTTGGTTCTTCACGCCTACATGTGTGTTTGTTAGATACCTAATCAAGTGGCTTCGAAACCATCTGCAGAGGCGGGTTTGTGGCCTGTGTGGCAATTTTGACTCCAATGAGATGAACGACCTACAGAAAAGAGGCTCAATGGGTACGATGGTTTTCCCCAACACAAGGTAGAGTATTGTTTGTGCGGCCATAATCATCCCAAAAGTCTCGCTTTCAGCCATGTCTAGCACCCGGGCCTTCGGGAATAGCTGGAAAACTGGGATGCCGCCTTGCTCTGATGTGACAACTGAGACTTTCCCGTGTGAACGCAAGTCCTACTGCATGGCCTGGGTAGAGCGGCGCTGCGCGATCCTCACGGGGGACATCTTCAAAGCCTGTCACCTCAAAGTATGACTGGCAACAAGGTATTAATGACTAATTGCCAACCTCTGAGCTCATGGTTCTGCGGGACGTTCCTTCGACCTAGGTGGACCCAGTCCCCTACTACATGGCCTGTGTGATGGAGTCATGCTCTTGCCAGTTTGATGGAAAATTCCAGGGCTTCTGCACGGCCGTGGCGGCTTACGCTGAAGCCTGCAGTGACCACAATATCTGCATAAATTGGAGAACACCAGACATGTGCCGTACGTTCCACTTAATACCTGCATGGTTTACAGGGACCCAAAAAAATCCATGTCCAGAGGGTCCTCTCTCTGAACTAAACCTGTTTGAATTAATCGATTGCTGATTGTTTCCACCGCAGCGGTCTACTGTGACTACTACAACGACCAGAGCCAATGCATCTGGCAATATGAAGCCTGCGGTGAGGTGCGGATTTGTGGCATTGCCAAACAGTTCAACCGTAAGCTGGAAGGTAAGACGACTATTATTTTGGTTTGTTTAGTTGCTTGACCCTACCTTTCCAGTTACAAGGCTGCGCTCACTCTGTACGTAGATATACAACAAATGTGTTGTACACGTGTTGTGTATGGCCCTTCCCTTTCATAAACATGGCTTCATCATGTTTTTTTCAAAGGCTGCTTTCCAAAATGCCCGGAATATGCCCCATACTACGATGAAAACACTGGGAAATGCACGGAATTGGTAAACTGTACCTGTTATTCAAACAACACTGTCTTCCAGCCAGGGAAGATGACGACCAACTGTTTTTGTGTAAATGGATCAGTTTGGTGCTGTAAGTAGATACCAGATTTATCCACTTTGTTATTTGTGGTGCATTTTTTATGTATGTCATTACCACCTCTCTACCAGATCCACGCTGGCAATCATCAACAACCACCCAGACATCAGCCACCACTGTTGCATCAACCACCTTCACTACAACCATGCCGACAACTACCTGGACCTCAATGGCTCCTACCACAATGACCACCGTCGGTACAACCGTGCCGACAACTACCTGGACCTCAATGGCTCCTACCACAATGACCACCGTCGGTACAACTGAGCCGACAACTACCTGGACCTCAATGGCTCCTACCACAATGACCACCGTCGGTACAACCGAGCCGACAACTACCTGGACCTCAATGGCTCCTACCACAATGACCACCGTCGGTACAACCGAGCCGACAACTACCTGGACCTCAATGGCTCCTACCACAATGACCACCGTCGTTACAACCGAGCCGACAACTACCTGGACCTCAATGGCTCCTACCACAATGACCACCGTCGGTACAACCATGCTGACAACTGACTGGGGGTCAATGACTACAATGACCAGTTCCTCTACCCCATCATCAAGTAAAACTACGCCAGCTTGCACAGTGCCTACATCTTCATACACAATCTTGAGTGCTTGAGTGTTAATGATTGAAAATACTGAGTCATTTTGATGACAGAATCTACAACAAATTTAGACAGGACAAACACTAGCATCAGTTATCATTTTTCCGATTCAAAACACATATTCCTCTGGAATTTCTGTGTTACCGGAACCATCTGTTTATCTTTTCTGCATTGCTTTAGCTGAGTGTCCGAAGGTTTGTCCACAAACTCCACGTCCCATCTGTCCCCACAAACACAAACCCGTATTGGTGTGGGAGGGATGCTGTGAAACATGGGTGTGCGATTGTAAGTTTCTGTCGCTGCTCTCGACTCCTAATCATATTGCTTTCCAGTTTTCCGCTTTTATGTAAAGTTTCTCTTCTATATCTTCTTCTGTGCCTTCCTCAGGTGAATGTGAGGTATATGGAGACCCCCATTACGTTACTTTCGAAGGTGTATTCTTCTCTTTCTTCGAGGAGTGCACCTACATCCTAATGGAGGAAAAGTCTCCACGTCATCATCTGACAATTGCTGTTGACAATTTCGACTGTGGTGGGCTGGGCTCCTGTGCTCGAGGTTTCGTCCTGAATTATGAGAATAACACAGCTTCGCTTCGTGTGACCCAAGGCAATGTTATACAGGTAGGATATAATAAAATCCCATAATTAACCATCAAAAACACTGACGCAATGTTCCCTTTGGACACCATCTGATGCCAATCTGCTCTGTTCTAGGCCACTCTGAACCATGAGATCATACAGCTGCCGTATGAGCAGCATGGGATGAGGTTTGAGACAGGCGATCCCGTGGTCATCAGGCTCCCAGAGCTGCGTTCCTACGTCTCCCTCACGCAGTTTAATACTCTCAAGGTCGTTTTGGCCTGGGAGCACTTTTTTAACAACACCCAGGGACAATGTGGTGGGTAATCCACCGAAAGAGGTGGTCGTCATACAGTAGCGGTTATATTGTGCAATCAATACTGTTGATATGTGTAAAGATCTGCATCTGAGAGCGGTTGTGAATTTCTCTCCAGGTGTCTGTGGTGGACCATCATGTATTCGCCGAGATGGTCAGGTGGAGGACGATGACTGCTGTGATAAGACCGCTTACGACTGGGTGTACCCCGATCCAATGAAGCCAGCTTGTGCTTCTGCACCGGTCAACGTATCATGTGATAGTCTTCCAACACCGCCTCCAACTCACTGCGTCAAGAGTACTTTATGTTTGTTGCTGGATGACGAGTAAGTTCAAGTGCACATGTGATCAGGAACTCTTAGTAGCACTGATGAAGACGATTTGATCCCTTCAAATTGTCCCACCTTGGCCTGTTCTGATTCTTTCCACTTGTGTAGGATCTTTGACGAATGCCGGCAGCATGTGGACTTGGAACGTATAAAGAAGAACTGTGTGTTTGATTCCTGTGGAAGGCCAGACGCTGGCTGCTCCTCTCTGGAGTTTGCTTACCAGCAGTGTCAGGAGGACGGCTTCTGTATTGAATGGAGAAAGCTTACTAACGGAACCTGTGGTATGTTTTGCTCTTCAGCTAATTCAATTTGACAGAGTACAAATTCTTTCACTTAAGAATGAAAATGAATTCGAGTTGAAAATAGACATACATAGAAATGCATAAATTGATCACATTTTGTTTAGACGTGCAATGCCCAAATGAACTGGTGTACAGCGAGTGCCGTGACAAGCAGGATGATGTCTGCTACGACGGGTTTGGAAACTTTTCTTTCTCCAACTTATAACCCGAGATAGGGATTTTTCATGCTGCTCAATCAGCCGTCTCTGTTTCTCCTCTGTTTTGGCCGCACAGAGCAATTTCTCCAGGAATGCCCTTCGTGAAAAACATCTCAGGGTGTTTCTGTCCCATGGGCCTGATCAGGTCGGAAAATGACGTAGATACCTGCGTGTCCAACTGCACATGTAAGTAGCATCGAAGGGTTGTAGATGTGTGAATGCTGGAGTTCTGGCTGCGTTAGATTTGTTATTATGCACTTCATGGAGTTATTTTTTAATTATTATTTACTTTTATAACGCGTTGTAGGTTATTTATTTATCTATATATTAGATTCCCATTGGCT
>CAESWR010000508.1:24806-37427 GCA_903171835.1 Mullus surmuletus | reverse complement strand
CCAAGCATCAGCGCAGCACCTGCTACCTAAACGTCCCAAAGGAGGCGCTGTGGAAAATAAGTCACACACAGTGTAACATTTGATTTCCTTGAGAATTTCACACATTTTGAGATTATCTTCTCTCATTGAGCTTCTGCAGGTGAGTGCTGTGTGTGTATTAGTGTGTGTGTGTGTGTGGAGCCACATGGTGGCACCATGTTGCTATTTGATGACCCTCTGGCCTCCACCACCATGTGTTTGAGCTCCAATACTTAAGTTTCTCAGTTAGATGCTATGACATGACCCCAACTACAACTAGAAAAAATGCAATTGTATCAGGCATTTGTGACAATTAGGCAACACTGGGGCCACAAACAGGGGACTTTTGTGTCTCAGGTCAGTATCATTAACCACTACACCAAGAGCAGGGGAGTGGATCCTGTATCTATGCTTGATCATTGACTTCAGTAATCAAAACGGTAATAGTTTGCGTGGGGCTGGGTATCAGTACCTGATACCTTTCAGGTATTGACCGAAACAACCCAGGACCAAGTAGTATCACAACTGCGGCTGTCAAACGATACCTGCAATCGGGTGTTTTAGTACCCAGATCTAGAAAGACTTTTTCTATGGTTGTACTCGCAAGCAATCACTGCAAGCGTAATTTGAGCACTTACAAAATGTATTTGCGTAAAAATATTTTGAATGGGGAGGAGTGGTGACATTTGCACAACTGATTGCTTTCTATTTGCATGATTAATATTCAAGGAATCGGTATTGTTTTCTGGTATCAGTACTGGTATCAATTTTTTTTAAATGATACCCAGGGTTGGAACACTTGCATTAAAGGGCCATTTTGGACACCTGGAGGGGGGGCGGGGCCGGGGGGGGCGTCATTGCTGAGAATGAAGATAGTCAGTCCATCTCAGCTCGTCAACAAGACGTTTCACCAAAAATGAAAGCAGTTGTTCTGATTACAAATGAAACGCCAATAAACACACACACAACCTTTTTGAACGATTTCCTGTCATCGGCGATATGATGAAAGGAGTCGTATTCAAATTCTCTGCACTTTAAGACGGCCCACCAGGAGGACTTATTCATGAGGGTGAGGGCGCACGAGGCAGGTTAGCATCTGTCATGACGATAAGTGGTTTTGCCAGCATGTTGACATGGAGCTGAGAGCCGCGGCTGAGTGATGTGTCAGTGTGAGGGGAATGATAAACAGGTGCATGTGTGTGGGTGTTGGTGTGTGTGTGTGTGCGCGCTGGAGGAGGGTATTTTACTTCCTGTGTTGGCTGCTCAATGAGCAAAACCTAAAAGATGAATAAAAATTCGCCTGGAATTCATGCAGCGAGCTCTTCTGGCGGAGACCTTTTGAAGATGGGTTAAAGGCGCTTCCTGTGGAGACACATCACAGGTGACGAGGGGAACGATGCCTGTCGCTTAGAGGGGAAAAGAAGTGTTACCGTGGAGGAGGCAGCTGTTGCTCTGACATGGCAGGATGGTTTCAGAGAGAGTGTGAGAGTTAGATTTAGCGCGAGAGAGTCTCCGGGAACTACACCCACTTCTTGGAATCAGCTGAGTGAAAGGAAATAATGAGCAAATCCAGTCATCCATCTCAAAACACACTTGTTCATGTAAAACCTGCAGAGCTTCAATGCATCAAGAGTTAATTCTTTGGAAATATGCAGTTACTCAGGGTTAGAAATGGCAGGTTTTTATACTGTAGAGTCAAGAAAATGCAACGCAGGTGACAATGTCATGAGTGTGGAAAAGGGGCGTCACACAGTTTGACTGTATTTGTGATCTCTTCTACTATGGAATGATCCTTTTGTATATGAAGAGACCTTTTGAATATGTTTAGCTTAATTTCAGCTGCCTTAAGTAACCCCCCAAATAAGCAACTTTAGATTCCAGCGCCCATGTCGCCTGCGGCTGCACTGCCTCACGATGGCGACGCGGATTCTAATGCTGATTCTGCCCTGTTACCCCCAACAAACTGTAAATAACCTATTTTTGTCTGTTTGGGATGATGCAATTATTCAGTGCAATAATGACAAAAGGCAGCATTCAATCCACTACTTTAAACTCTTTATTTGTTCATTTTTACTGTCTGTTCTTGCTGTTTGGTTTTATTGTTTGCTGTAACTGTTTGGTTTTATTGTTTGCTGTAACTGTTTGCTTTTATTGTTTGCCGTAACTGTTTGTTTTGATACTTTTTTACTGTTTCTGTTTTTATACACTTATTCAATTATTTAAGTTCTTGTGCCTTAAGGGTTGCTACCTGAGCCATTTGCAACAAAATGATGTTCATGTGTGCACCTGTGGTGTGTATTTAGAATGAAAATAAAGATCTATCTATCTATCTATCTATCTATCTATCTACCTACCCACCTATCTTTCTATCTGTCTTTTTATATAAATATGCAGCAAAGGCGCCATTATTGATATTATCATTATGAGAAGCATCGTGACAGATATGACATTCTGACTCCTTCAGGTAAAAGGATGAAACGGCGGTGGAAGTCATTTCATTATTTGAGTGGAAATTACAGTTTCATGTTACAGGAATCACAGCAAATCACAGAGGAAATCACGGACCCTTTAAAACTAATGCAAAAAAAGACACTGTGAAAATAACAGATAATTGAATGACGAGATCCAGTCTTTCAAATTAAAAGGATCTGCACTCGTACATCCTGGGAAAGAAATCTTGGAAATGGGAGAAGGGACAGCTCTTGTCAATTCCGTGCGACAGAGAGTGCAGGATTGGACGGATAATCACATAGAGTGACCTGCATCCCGCACCCGCCTCACCAATCACAGCCATGTCATTTTCGACTTGTGGCCTGGTGTTATTGAGGGCCCGGGCGGCGGCCGTGCATCAGTGCAATTCTCTGGGTGGTTGTTAATCTGGAGTGCAAGCCATCACGGGGGCGCCGACAGTCATCACAGCGGAGCCGCATCCAGCAGATCTCGACCTCCAACTGTCTTTGCCCAACTGTAAACACACACGCATACACAAGCACGGCTGTATATTTCAAGGTCTACATTTCTAGATTTAATTTGCTCTATTCATCGCCGCTCACGTCGAGTCACCGAAGGGAGCCGGAGAGAAAATCAGTCTGGGAAACTGCAAGTAGAGGAGCTGCATCGGTCTCCTCAAGCTGAAGTGGCGGCTAATGTCGCTCATCTCAGCTGGTGAGCAGGTTTCTGCCATATGTGTTTGCAGAGGGTCAACACAGCAAAGTTAAATGCGACAAAACTCCTCTTTGAAGTTCTGATCAATATTACACTCCCCTCCTGCATCTCTGTCAATGATATAGGAACCTGAGGGCTGATTACAGTCCCCATCAGAAGCATCATCTGGCCCTGTCGAGGGTCTCACCGCCCTGCTGGCGAGCTCATCAGACTTAATGCTGCTCCGACCAGCCGCAGGGTCGATCCTCCTCTAATGCTGCAGCACAAAAGGAAGCCGTAAACTTTCCAGCAAACTTCTTAAAAAGGAATACGTGACAAACTGGTCAAAATGTGTGTCCTGTGAAGCATGACAATAACTTTTGTTCTGAAGTTTCAGAACAAAAGTCCTTCCAGCCCTTTCATATACTAAATACTAAATTCGCCAAAAAGTTGTTCCTCCGTTGGTGTACAAACCCTCTTTATTTGTGCCCAAGCTGCAAATGTAATGTTTTGCATATCTTCAATAAATCTTTAAACCCTTAATCCATTTCGTTCAAATCCTGGGAAGTCAACTGTTTATGTGATTACTGTATGAGGTGCTTTGCTTCTTTTATGTCTGCTTTGCATTTTTCTTTACAGTTGCCAACATTACTTTCATCATTTTTATGTCGCTGAAGTGCATTAAGCTGCCCGACCCAACAGCCCCCGTATCACTGCATATATATTTGAATCAGATTCGATTTATTTGCCTCGTCTTGAATCTAGCCGATGCTTCTGCTGCAGTTCTTGTATTTGTTATGCTTTCGCCTCATTGATTTTGATTCAAACATTGATTTCCAACAAACTCCTGAGGGCTTTTAAAGATGCGTGAACTCGCCAATGGACCTGTGAGACTTCTGTACAAATGTCTGCTGATGGTGTGACGGACGCGGCTACGGACAATCAATCGATCGGACACAGTCAATCACACTAATTTCAAGGTCAAACATGAGTTTAAAAACCCAACAAACAGAGAAGTAGCAGCATTTACATGGAGTGATAATGCTCTCCGGCAGCTCATAAAGGAAGCACAGTGATGGGTTCACCAATGAGTCCAAAAGCCGTCAAATCTATTATTATTTTATTACCGAGAACTTTACAGTGTGTATTCTTGGATTCAAAGCCGCCTTGTTGTGTTTTTATTCAAGATACAAACCTGGCAGAGCTCCATATCTTCTGTTTGTGCAGTTTGTGTCTCCAGAGGAGGCGCCTTGTTCGACCTCCTGCTGCCGGGGCGGAAAAAACATTTCACACTTACAGCAATGCTCCTCCTGAACTGACAGCCCTGACCACGTGTGTGTGTGTTTGTGTGTGCGTATGTCTTCTATAAAGGATAGCAATATACCATGAGGGAAGACTGGGACCGTTTCATTGTAAGCTTCTACTAGGACACTAATTCCACCTGCAGGGCCCAATTTACATGTTTTTCAGTAATTTCTAACAAACTGAGTTGCAGCAGAGGACATGTGGGTGGGTTTTGACTGTGCCGCCTCCCATCAGCTTGTTGGTTCATTTCCATTTTGGCTTTTTTCTTCTGACTGTATTTAGATTTGAGCAGCTCCAGTGGAGCTTCCAGGGCTCCAGTGAAGTTTAATGAGGGTGAAATTGAAATGAACTATTTAAAAAATATATAAATATATAAAATGAATGTCTGCTCGACTGTGGCATCAAATAATTAGAATCCCCTCTTTTGCCCCCTGCTGGCCTGCACATAAATTACAGCTTTACACATTGATCTAAACGAGGACATTCACACTATTTACATGCTGTGCTGGAATATATTAATCTGCTGGTCACGGAAACATACGGTTGACATTCTGCACAGACACAATCCCCTCGTGGAAAAATCGTAAACAGACGGGATCTATTCATGATGAAGGTAAACATGCATCAGGGGCAGCATCCATCTCTTCAACGTCTGGTGTGTCCTTCATATCAGTCGAGTTCTATTGTTAGCGTTGAAATCAATATTCTTCAGGCTGTTTTGAAAGGTCCCTGGATTCATCTAGATGAGAAAAGCAACAAAAAGAGATGCTTTTTTTTTGCAAGTCTTTGTATTCTGTGGAAATTTGTAAGTTTTGTTAAATTTGTAATTGTTGTGAAGCACTTTTACCTGAGAACGGTACTATACAAATAAAGTTTACTTACTTACTTTCTAATTTTCCAGATGTTTTCAATCTTGTTGCTTTCACACAGCTTAAAGTGCCACATTTAAAAAAAAGGGGGGGGGGGAACACCAAAGAAGCTAACTTCTGACATATCTTGTTTTGTTGTTTTGTTCGGCGCTCACCTGAAGGTGCAAATCAAAAACAATGGGGGGAAGAGAAATACACAATCACAACAGGAGGAAGCAGCTCCCTGAAGCAATGAGAAAAACAACATGAGTACCACCACACTCTGTCCTCTAACGTGTGGAAAAAGGACTTTATTTAACTCCTGGGCTATTTTTAACTGGCTTGCACAAAATCTGATGAGGGCTACAGATCCACTGAGGTGGCTTTTGTGTCTTTGTGCCCTCCGGCCGCAGCTGTGACACAACAACAAGGACAACACGAGACTTTGTGTGTGGCACTATTGATTTGCTCTGTGTTTGTTGATGTTGTGAGAGGGAGATGCCACATTAGAGCTTCTTCAGGCTCAACCAACTGTAAAAACTAATTATTGAGATGAATTCCTTGCTTAACTCTACTGTTTTTGGTCAACTTTGGTACATCTGGAAGCATGTATAAGACAGCTGACAATGGAATGTACAATGTAAAACATGTAATTGAATACAATTAACAAGAGAACACATTATGGTGATTTTCAAAATAAAATCTGTGTATTGCTCATATGAAGTTGAATACCAGCAAGAAGAAATGGATCTTAAGCAGCTTCTGAACATCTTTTTTATTTTTTTTTATCAGATTGGCCCAAAATATCTCAGAGATTTCCAAGCTACGTTGTTCAGAAACTAAATAATCATTAATCTTATTAAATTGAGGTGTTGTTTTATTCACATTTGTCGTATCTGATGGGTCAATTCAACTCAACTCAAACTTTATTGACCAAAGTGCTGTACAGATTAAAACAACACAGATGGTAAAACTGACCCACACAATGCTGCAAATTACAATAGATGAAATAGAATGAAATAAAATTAAATATTAAAATACATAAACACAATGCAATAAAACTAAATGAAATGAAATAAAATAGAAATAAAATAAAATTGGATTTGAATTTCTCAGTTAGAATTCAATGCAAAAGAAGTGTCATATTGTCAAGGAAACTGAATGTGAAGACAATAGCACATACCGTGCTATGGATTTCTTTCCTAAAGGGATATTTCCCCCCAATGTAATTTTTTTGACACACCAATCCTTTAAATTGTATCCGAAAAGGGTTGAAATAAAAAAATCATGAAGAAATGAGGGATGCGTTGCTGTCTGATCCTCTGCTTTTCCATTCTGCAGCTCGAGCGATTAACTATTCATTCATTATCAGGTCAGTGTTGATTCATTCCTCCTCTGCTGTGTTGCGAGACGCTCTCACGGAGAAATCCACATTCGCAGCATGTGGGCGCTCTCCCCAGCAGCAGCACCGGGCGCTTGATGAATGTTTCATGAGCGTCCCTCCCCTCGCGCCTCCTGATGACGTTAAAGGGGGACTGTGGTTTTCCGTCAGCTGCTTTATCCACACGGAAGGCCGTCGCTGCTCTCCTGATCAGAGACGCGATAAGGCCGCTCGCATCACAACAAAGGTGCGTTAACAAGCAGGGAGGAAGCGCCCGCTGAATGAGACGTCCACAAAGGGGAGTCTGCCATTATTGTTTCCGCTCTGTTCCCCCCCTCTGACGTCACGCCGGCCGGCTCGGCTCATCTAATTGCCAGCGATTGTGCCCTTCTCTGAGTTCTTGACATCGGCGCCTGTTGCCGAAGGGGTTTTTGTAATCATGTGTCGGGTAATTGCATGGATTGTAAAATTGCGAAAGGCTCAATCGCGCTGAATATGCTTGTTCTCGCCGTGTTTCCACCCCCCACGCTGAATCAGAGCAGCAGCGTTAGCGACAGAAGTTCTGAACATGCGGCTCATTAGCATCAGAATGGAGGGGAGGGAAAATCTGTGATTTTTTGGGCAGGATTCTCACTTGCCACGGTTAAGATACCCTCACTTCAAAGTCTCTAATTTCTGTGAGGAATGGGCTTCATGCAGACTTCCATTACTCCTTTATTTCCAACTGACACTGATTAATGCAGGTGTGCTCTCACTTGATTTCCAGGCAGTCCCTCCAGGATTTCGCAGGCCTTTTTTGAGATTGTCGTGGCCTAAAATGCCTGATGCTGCGGGAGCTTTTCCAGAAAAATTGCAATGAAAAATGTGTTGGTTTTTTCAGGTTTTTGTTGAACAAAAGAGACAGAGGCATTGAGAAATGGTCCTATGTGTGAAACGTTGGACTCGCCACATGCTGCTTCTCTGAACGTAAACACAGAAGTAGGGCGGAAGGTAGCTTCCTGCCAATGATTGGTCAAAGTTGCAGTGATTTGTCCAAATTGGAACGCCGCCCTGAATTTGTGGGGATTGGTTGAATTTGTGTAAATGTTGCAAGTCCAAACGTCGCGAAACCCTGCCCAGGCTGTCCCATACCACGCAGTGCGGACTGTAAGCGGACTATCCAGCCCTTAGCGAGCCTGCATTGATGCACAATTTTTTTGTCTTTGCAGAAAGTGCAATTTTTAAAACATTTTTTACAACAATTCCAGATTCATTTTCATAACAAGATTCACTCAATTGTTCACAAATGTTTCGACCCGTGAGAACCTTGTGCAATTCAACTCTGCGTGCAGCTGCGATCTTTGTGTCATGTAATCTTCAATATAAACAGAGCGTCCATCAGTTGCCATGGTGATCACTACTGACCTTCTCCAGTGCCCTCCACGGTGAAGGGGTGGTGGGTCGGCGGGGGGGGATTGGGCCCTGCAGTCAGCCACACCTGGATTAATCAGTGTGTCCAATAAAGAAAAACTAGAAATAATGAAGCTGATTTAAATTGGAGTGGAGCTGTGCATAAAGGCCGGAAAAGCTACATAGTTTCAGCAAAGGGAATAATGAACGCTGTGTTACATTCTTCCAACGGTGCAGATGATGCAGAACTTTTATGAATACAATATGCGACTCTAGAGGATGTTTCCATTTGCTTAAAAGGTTTAAAAAAAAAAAAAAAAAATTCAGTTGGCTAACAGTGAGGGTGAGCACCATATGCTGTATATGTGTGGTTGGTAGAACTCCAGCCTGAAATTACATTTTGGTTAGCATGACCTGGTAGCCATGACAACAGTCCATCGCGTTGATTTGAGGGGAGGAGAGCCTTCCCAGCTCGGGTGAAGGGGAAAAATTAAAACGAAGAAAAAAGAGAAAAGGGTGAAGAAAAAAAAAAAAGACCAGCACGGAAACCTGCTTCTGTTTTCATTTTGAGTGACAGCCGACAGAAACGAGTTCCCATAATCCCTCAGACTGGATGTCACACCTCCACCCTCACACACTCCTTTTAACTCTCCCTGCCCACGTTGTTTGCTAATCAAAGTCGTGCTTTCTTTCAGTTGCATTTGCATAATGAAGATGACAAGAAGGGCGTGTGTGTGTGTGTGTGTGAGGATGTGTGTGTGAGTGTGAGTATGTGTTAGGGCTCTGCACAGCCTGGAAACTCATAACTAAAGGATTCTGCTGCCTCCAACTAAGACTGTTAAACCGCTTTTTATTGGGTGTCCCCGTCATTGACAACAGTAAACATAGCAAGAATATTCTGGAAGAAATTCTTATGTGCCTACCTGCTTGCGGCAGGGTTTGTTAGGAAAATCCGGCCCCATTAACTCACATATATAACAATTTTGGTGGATGTACATCTGAGCAAATGCTTTAAGAACTACTTCCTGTTTGGGGGAAGCAGAGACTGTTCAGGCAAAATGGTAGTAACAGTATGAGGGCCTTTGGGCAAAACTGATAACTCCAACAGAATTCAAACAGAAGACCATCTGGTCTAAAGTGTCCCAAACACTTGACGGGGGGATACTCTCATTCAGTAGTACCACACCTCTATCAATTATTCATGTTGAATTGGAATTGAAGCAAACGCATGAGTGGTCTTAGGCAAAAATGAGATTTCAAACGGAATTCGAAGAAGGGCCCCTCTTGACTCGTTAAAACCTAGATGAAGTCATAACATGAGGGCGCAAAGGTAAAATTAGAATCTCACAGAGGATTAAAATCTAGGACCTTCCTCAAGTCTCATGTCAGGGTTACTAATTACTGTGCGACCAACAAGTGACATGATCACTGAGTAGCATCTCAGCCCTATTAATGATTCATTTTCAATTAAAATTGAAGCAATAGCCTTGAGTTGTCTTGGGCAAGTCTTCAAAGTCACGTGAGTTGGTTTTTTTTCTCGACTTGTCCCCATCCCCATTCATTCCTATTGGAAAAGTCAACGCTTTTTAAAATCTGGCGTAGCCATGGTAACAGTTTTGAAGTGGACCTTATGGTTCGGGCTGCATTATCATTTTTTTTTCTTTTTTTTTTCTCCATTTCAGGACCCGCTCCAATGCTTCACTTTGTTTGGGATGTGTTGCGCCGTGCGGCACGTTGGCGCCGTCACTGACCTTCCAGGGAGAATAGCAACACGTGCTGCCCTGGTCATGTTCGACATGGGGGACAAATAATTACCCCATAAGTCGACAGAGTGATATTGTGCCGTGATTTGTTGTTATGGTTACAAAAAAACCTCAGTTTAAAGTTCACATTTAGAAAGAAGGGGCCGCTAGTTCGTCTGGACTGGACTGTTGTATTAAATGTCAGCAGGATTTAATGTAGAATGAGAGCGGAACCACTGGCTTTGCTCAAGCCCCTTTGCTCAGCTGAAGTCACAGGTCAATTTATTGGTGGTGGTTTAAATATATTTACCAGCTTTATATATTCATTAAAATGCGGTGATGTATCCTTAATTACTGCCAAAATGAAGCTGCTGCCTAAATACCGCAGTCAGGTCAAAAGTCTGGAATTAATAATAATCAGTGTTATAGAAAGACATTAAACTGAAAATTGTTCTCAATTGCTTTCACATTTCTGAAGTCAGAGCTTCATATGCACTGAAAGAGAAGATCATTTCCATTTTTTATGCATCAAGTGGAATTTCTTATTAGGAGCTATTTCAGATGATTGGAGGAAATGTGCACCCTTTTCATGGACTTGTTAGGGACCGTGTGCAAATATTTTCTCAAAATAGAGAGAGTGAACAGTGAAAAGTGCGAAATTTAGCCCGGCGAAAGTGCAGTTAAAGAAAAACACTTAAAAGTTTTGACTAAACTGCAGCCTCAGGACGCCATTTCCTCCGACTCTGCTCCGCTGACTCGCCACAAACCAGATTATTTTCATATTCATTGAACGGCTCGGTGACCCCTAGGTCCCTCTACAGGGAGCACCTGCATTCGTTACGTTCCGCCATTCATTTATGCAAGTTTTTCCTTTAATTATTAATCGGTAAAGGTTACGGCACCAAAATAACTCATTTTCATGCAAACACATCCACTAAAAAAATGGAAATAGCCCAGTTTATAAATGCAACAGAGATGACATCATCACTATCAGTTCAAGCCAATCATTTCTGCATTAAATGGCAGAGCACATCTTGAACACACAAACAGAGGCAGCTTTAAATTCAACATTGAATTTCCGGAACACTGACTGCTCCTTCCGAACAGGCGGTGGGAGAGATGCAGAGCGGCAGATGCTCGGATAATTGTCGTAACCTGCAGCAGGGGTGAAGGAGGGGGAGGAGGAGGGGGAGGCTGGTGTTCCTCCATCAAGTGGCCATTTAGCAGGTCATTTTCCATTAACCGTGCAGAGCGGCGCATTACACGGAGTAACTTTCATTTCAGCCGCGGCGAGTGTCCTCCGGGGCCACAGCCATTTCACTTTTATCAACAGAGACAACACACACACACACACACATCACCAGAGGGGGCTGAAGACGCTTTATGAGGGAGTGATAAACTTCTCAAATGTGTTGCAGCTAAAGAATTAATAGCCTGTTTTGCTTAGTTTCATATTTTATGGGATATTTCACCAAAGGGGAGAAAGTTTGTGTTTAACATTTGTGTGTAATTTCTACTTGGATAGGAATCAATGTTCGCTGACGACCTTAACTGTACTTTTATTATGACCGATGAATCTCTTATGTGCAGAGAAGGCTCAGTTAAAGAGGACAAATGGTGGTGTTTTAAAAATTGCTTTCCCCATAAAATCATATCCGATCACCGCGAAGCGCAGTTGCAATATTTCACGGGATGGTTCTGCATCCAAAAGGGCGTTTTAAACAGGAGAATCCCTCATCTCCACGACAGCTGCAGGTCACCAAGGACACGACGGTGTGGGTTTGGGTTTCACATCATGCCCGTGTCGCACCCTCGCCGGATTTTAAGAAAGTGCAAGTCTGAAAGCTCAGGACCTGCGCCGCCCACAGCCATGAGACAAACATAATGAAAATTACGTTCTTGAATTCAATTATGGATTATATTTCAGCTGGATGAGAAGGGTAACCTGATTTATCCACATTCAGAGGTCATTGGTGGTTGAAGATGCAGGAGCCTCCACTCAGGAGAAGTCTGTCATATGTGTGTGTGTGTGTGTGTGTGGTGACGATTATGTAACACAGAAAGAGAAATGCTGCATGTTTTAGTGCTGCCTCAGCACGGTGCCTCAAATGAAGTGTGAGGTGTTATCTCACACCCTTACGAGCAGCTCGCGCTTTCAACGTTTTATTTTTTGCTTTACATTTTGCAGCTTGTTTCCGCCTCCATCGATTCTCTCTCACAAATCAGAATGCCTTGTTAGAGCGCAAACCTCCTCTGCTGCTGCCTCACCAGTCCCTTACAAACCAATTCAAAACAAAACTAAATCATCAAAAGAAACCCATAAATGTCCTGCAACAGCTGGCAACCATAAGCGCACTGATAACTAATGCATTTTGTGAGATTGCGTAGATTTTCGACAGCGACTCGGTTTCCGTCTTTAATGACATTTTTACGCTCTCAGCTGAATTGCGACCCCGACATATTTGATCCGACAAAGTCATCGAAGTGCTCTCACTGTTTATCAAAGTGTTTATGTGAGAGAATAATGATGAAGTCATTAAAAGCAGAGCGAAATCGCCGCAACCGATCTGTCTCCGTCTGCAGAATTGCCAGGAGTCGTGTTTCTTTTTCGTTGTTTTTCCCTCTCACATCTCAACCCCGGCCCGGCTAATCGGGTTTGAAATAGCAACGGCGTGTGTAGAGGAGCAACCATTCGCAATTACACTCCAAAACTGGGTTTCGTTCCCGGAGATTGACTCGGGCGAGGGATGAGGCGGCTCCATTAGTTCAAAAGCTGCAAGGAAGTGTCTGGTCC
>CAESWR010000507.1:39043-51227 GCA_903171835.1 Mullus surmuletus | reverse complement strand
TGATTGATTTTGATTTAGTCTACGTTGGTGTAAAAAAAAAAGGAAAAAGACATGAGTAAATGTGTTTTTGTACGTCATTCACATTCAGACAGATGTCTTTGTTTGGTTAATACAACATAGGCGACTGTAGCCGTTATTAGTAAGCAGCAGTCATAGAGAAAATATAAGGACAGCTGCCACATCTGCACACTTGCCTGCCACTTTTACTTTTTGGTTAGCAGTGATTTATGTCTGATATTATGCATGTAGTGGTGGATTCTGGGTATCCAGAGGCTTTTAACCAGTGCAAACCACTGGAAGCAGTTGGAATGAAGAAAGATTTGTGAGGGTTAGGCGATCATGTGTCCCCGCTCGAGGTTATAATATAGGGAAAAAGCACTTAAAAGCAGGGAATGTGTCGACTGACCGCCTATATCACTTTTGCCGTCTTTGTTGTGGAGTCGTGCCGGGTTGTGTTGTTGCAATCTGGGAGGATAGAGCGTGGTGTGTGTCCCCAGTGCCCTGTAGTAATGAGTGGCAGGCGCTGGATGGGTGAGGTGCAGTCAAGGAGAATGAGTCAATAATGACACAGGGGCACGGGTGTAGGAAGCAGTGAAGGAAGTGTGTTTGTGTGTGTGTGTGTGTGTGTGTGTGTATGTGTGTGTGTGTGCTCAAGACAAGAAGACAGCGACTAGAAAGAGAGTGAGAAGGGGCAGAGGGAGTCACCAGGCAGCTGGGGCTTGGCTTAGCGGCCCCTGGAGATACTCTGTATCCTGCTGATTAGGGCCTGGGTGGCCCTGAGGTTGGCTGAGCATGGCGGTGGGGAGGGGTGGAGTGGGGTGGAGTGGGGTGGAGGGGGGGTGTTGTGGATTGGAGTCAGAGCTCGAGCGCCCATCGGACGCCACCTACCCTTTCCATGCCCCAGTGCCTCCCCCCTCCCTTGCCTCCATCCCAGGGGGAGTTGAGGATGTCGCTCCGTGTGAACAGTTCATCCTTCAACCATCTCCCCAACCCGCACCGGCAGGCCCCCTTCCATCCATCCCAGTCACTCACAGCCCTTTTGTTTTTTTCTCGGATGGAAGTTCACGGATGATCAGACACACATACCGTGAGTGATGGTGACACATGTATTGGAAAGCTGCTCTGCGAGACGAAAAAAAAAAAACAGTGAGAGTAAAAACATGGAGGGATACAATGTTTTTACATGTTACAATGAACCCCCCGGAGAGACTGACGAGCGACTGACAACAAGATACCTCAAATGCCAAAGTGCTCGTTTGCTGTTGTTGTCTTGTTATCGCGGAGATGTTTGTCCTCAGCTTGGAAAGTTCAGCATCTCTAAAGTCTGACATCACACTGTACTACAGCCAGTCGCCACATCCGGCGCTATCAGCCACACAAATTGTGGGACGGGTGGGTGGGGAGAGTGGATTATATACTCTGCCGCCGCACTGATGAAAACCTTGAGATTATGGTTACCTCGACTCATTACCCCTCCGCCGCTCGCACTGACTCTGGTGCTTTTCCGTTCCAAAAATCTTCAGTCATTTATTCTGGACTCGCACTCCCTCCTCCGCATCCGCAGCCTTTTAACCTCCTCTCTCATCATCGGTCCATTTTGTGACCCCCACGGCTGCTTTTCCACTTTATTTACTGCAGCAGACCGCAGCGCCATTAAGGGGATCTAGGGTACTCTATCGGCTCCTCTCACACTGTTCCAGACTATCCGTTCCCTCGCCACAACTATGCCAAATGTCTACAGGGCCATTTTCGAAAGCTGCGCTCGGGAAAAAGCAACAACCTGGTATACCTTAAACCACTGTGACATTGATTGATGCACTCTTTTTGGGAGGAAAACAGTGAAGAGATGGTGGGGGGGGGGAAGTGGAGTCGGGCCAAATTGTTTTCATTGAGAATTTGGTGACCATGGATGCGACCCGGCTCTGATCCAAACTGGGTTCAGCTGAAGATGTTGCGCAGGCTCTCGGGGTCCCAGCTCAGCCAGGAAACGCGCAGACATCCGGCAGGCCCTTAGCAACAGTGGACAACAACACCTGTTGAGTATTAACCCTATCACGCAGCGTGGCGCAGTCCTGCATATGGCTAGTTCATATAGGATAATGACTGGCCTATAGGGCTTTCTCACTCACACATATCCACACTCCCTCACTCACTCTCTCATTAAGTCTAAAGCAGCAACAGACATGGCGTAATTTCAACAGGATGTGGCCATCATCCCTATTAACATGTGCGTGACTTAATACCCATCTCTCTTCCCCTGCAACTGTATGTAATGCACATCAAATCTGCGGTATGTTTCCGCCACAACGACATGAAAGACCTCAGGAAACATGTGCTCGGTCCCTTCGCAATGTGCGGTTTCACCTTGGATCCGGCGCCATGCCTGCTGCATAACGTCTTAAAGCAACACTCCTGATCTACTGGACACTGCTGCTAATTGCTCATTAAATCCACCGCCGCCTCTTGTTTGATATTCATAAGACTTTGTGTACCCTGCAGTGCTGTAAGAGCTTAGTTGGGGCCATTATTCCTTGCCCAAAGGGGTATTTATGCCACTTTTAAATTGTGGCCCTCCATCTGAGGGGTTTCCCTTACGCTGGTGTTGGGCTACCACTAATTACCGGTTTATAACAAGTGGAAAAAATTGAAGTAACTGTGTATCGTTTTCACTGGTTTGAGGTGATAACCAGACAGCCCACAGATTTATGAGGTAAGAAACTGGTGGGTACAGCAGCCGCCCTTGCATCATCTTACTCAAACTCTCTGTAGATTGGGGGTGATATTGGTTATGGCAGTTATTTTTTTTTTATGTGCAGTTTGGACCCACACCGGTCTAGACTTTGGCTAGTACTTGAAACTTTGCTTTTAGTGACGTGACATCGAGGCACTGCGTTCAGCACCAACTCTCAGGAATATGACTGTTTGGTTGCTTATAAAAATGGAGCCATATTTGGAGTTTTGGAACGGCAGCGCATTAAAGGAATTGCATATGTTGCTGTGTGCATTCAATGAGGCACCGGAGACCCTCGCTGGGCAGGAGGGGGATGGAGTAACGTCTGGATGGAGAGACAACTTGGATGAGTGTACGTTTAATTGGGTACAGCAAAGGCTGGTTGTGTGACTGTCAGCACATGACAGAGAGGCAAGCGCGATAATGGGAAAAAGCCAGAACGGTCTGTTGTATCCCTCCTCCTCTGCCTCTGCTTCCAGCCGTCTTCTCCCTCTGCTCGCCCCCCCCCCGCCCTNNNCCCCCCCCCCCCTCCTCCACCCCCAAATCTCTGCGCCACGTGGACTTCTACGAGTCATGACATTTCTCCAGGCGGTGATGAAATCACTGCAGAGGGAAGGGAGACGTCCCACTGCAGGCCTGTAGAGTTTATTCACGCTCAATTTCGAGTGGAGCCAGACACATCTAATTTACCAGCAAATTATTATTAAACACTACGCGTTCAAATCCCATCTTTGAAGTGTATTGTGGGCCAGGTGCAGGAAACATTTGGGAATGTCACAGTCGCTAAAGGAACTGAGCGATAAAATGTGCTATGAAGAAATATTAATCAGCTGAAGAAAACAGCCTACGGCGCTTTTTTATCACAAATGATTTCCTTCAAGCGAGGGGACGAAAGTATGTATCAAGCTGTATCATGAGGACGGAATTTTCTGATGATGGATCTGCAGTGGCCCAGAGGGGACCGAGAGGGAAATGAATGATTAGAAGAGGATGGGGTGCACCCTCCAGTGCACCCTCCTCTGGCTTTATTAGTCTGACGCGACTCCACATCATCAGACTGACCCAGACAATGCAGCTGCACACAATTACACAATTAATGCATCAGCTGCCATATCCACATCGTTTTTCGTTGAGGAAAGGCTTGCGCAACGGTGGCTTGCGGGCAGGAGGTGTAAATGGATCTAGCTGACACAGTGGCAGAAGTTGGCACCCCCCCCGCCCCGAAACAGCTGCGAATCCAGCCCCCGTTGAAACTCGGCTTCGATTATTTCAAAATAAATATACACTCCCTGTGCCAGATAGGCTTAGGTTACGGCTACGAAAAGCTCATCTGGTGAAAATTAGCGTCTCTCCGCTCCGCAGTCACATGCGGCATTAGACATAAATACAAAGTCGAGGTCACAGGTGTGTGTGAAGTCTCTGTCATCGGCCCACACTTAAAGTTTATGACAGTATCTCAACTTTTCTCCCCCGACTGAACCCCCCTTTGAGAATAAAATGAAGAAGTAGTTTTGCACTCTGCTTGTGGCGTGTGTTTGAGTTGCGGGAGGAGGCATTCGGGTGGGGGGGGGTCGGGGAGGCAGGGCCGGTGGCGTAGGGAGAGGGTCAGAGGAGCACATATGGTAAAGGAATCGGGGGGGAGGTCGCCCAGGGGGGACTAGACCGCCTTCCTTTGCTGCTGGGAAGACCAGCGTCACGAAGAGGACTACCTGACCTCATTAATCACTTCCTCTCCTCAATGAGGTCACCACGGCTATGAGCGAGGACGCCACCGTCATTGTGCGCTACCGCAAGACGAGTGAAGGGATAAAGACCCCCCTCACCCCCCCCTTCCTGACTCTCTTGCGGACCTCCACGCAGCCACGTGGCGGCTGAGGTAATGGCTGGAGGTCACCGCGAAATCCAGAGGAGTCTGCCGAGGCGAAAGTGACAGATGACACGGCTTTGTAGCGTGGCTGGCTGCGTTTTATTAAATCGTAAGGAAACGTCATGCAATTTAACGCTCCGGTGTGTCAGATTTGTGCCTCATGCGCGGCCGTAGTGCTCTCACGAGTCAATACACAAGTAACTAGTAGCATGTGCGGCTATGGATAATTACCTCTGGTGACACCATAAGTAAAATATAACAAGCAGAGCGGGTCTGCCGGTGAGATCACCGCCGAGATGAAGTGGTCCCCAGGGATGGCAAGACTTCAAGAAGCTTCTGACCTCGGCCTAACTCGCTGATGACTTTCATGTGTGGCTAGCTCACAGGTCAAGACAGCTGCTAGAGACACTATGTGGAGAGGGGAAGAGAAAAATAGAAATGGAGATGAATGACAGCCTTAACTTTACCACTCCCCGTGCACTCGCTTTATATCCGTATCAAAAGACAAAGCCAGATAAGAGCTGGCGTTTCCATTTTTGAGACCTATGGCTGCTCAACTCATCTAGTGGTATTCTATTAACGCAATTAATCCCCAAAATTGTGCTACTTGGAAGAATGCATCCGCTACCCTTTTTCCAAATTCTATTTCCTCAAGTACAGACGATTTAATCTTCGTGGTTATTATCACGAGCGACTTCTCAGACAGTATCCAGACAAATTTGTTCGCAACCAAAGACATTCGGTGTCCATGAAGCACTAATTTCCACAGACGGAGTGACGTACCCCTCCGCTCCTCTACCAGCCTTTCTCTTCCTCACACCCCTATCCCTGACCGCCCTCACGAAGGTAATTATAAACCCATTAATCAGATTATGTCATAGGTAACATGTGGTCTTCATTTAGTCATGTGACTCAGTCGGCTAGATAAACAACAGGGGTCTTTTATTCCGTCCGACGGTACCACTGTTTTCGCTCGGATTGAGCTGGAAGAAAATTGGCCTGAAGCGACGATGCTCATGCAGGCCGGGGTAATTGAGCAATTTGGGGGGGGGTTCAAATGGCCGAGGCACGAGTAAGTAAGTGATCCCTTGCAGTAAATGTCGCGTGCGGTCAAGTAGCCACCTGGGTGGGTCCGTGGACGTCCAGCAACGCTTCATTGATAAGTTTGATTCCGTTTTGGATGACCCAAATGGACTCAGTCTCCTGGAAGTGTGGTGAGATTTCTTTGCCCAGCCCAGCTTCTGCAGCAGGCCTATTCTGGGAGGTCTGGACTTCTAGCTTTCAGCAGGACTTTGGTTGATGGATGGCTATTCAACAAAGCTGATTTTTCTGCAGAATTTTGCAGCCCCACTTGTGTGTTATTGCTTTGTGACCCATGACACACTCTCAAATCATCAAATTATGTTACTCTAGACATAGTTAGAAAATGATCCAGGGATGTTGAATGCTAAATTGCCAGTCACAGAAGCGCCACTGACCCAAAAGTCAACACTACTTTTTTTGAAAATATGCTTGGCAAGAGAGTTTTTTTTTTTTAAAGATTTGATCTTTTTATTAGCTGAGCAGTAGCAGCTAATGGAGGCCTGCCAGAGGAAGTGGTAGTTGTTTGAAGTGGTGGTTCTGATACAGGAGTCTCTTTCATCACAGTGGGACACTGGGCTTGAGTCTCTGAGCTTTAATGGAAATCATAATGCATGTTCATAACTGCCCAAAGGCAACGAGACGGGCTCTAGTCTGCATGCCAGTCTTTGTCAAGTTGTTTGGTATTATTAACTTTTCTCGCACTTGTAGGTGTGAGGTGTGGTGATTTCAAAGGTAGCACTTTATTTTGGATTATACACTTTAATGAGCAATTGATTCATCTGGTTTCAATAAATAAAGAGTGTGTTTGCTGTCATGGTGTTGGAAGTTAAATCTTTCGAGATTCTTTTTGTTTTATCAATACAAAAAAAAAATCCACCTATATGAAAACATATGTGACTGATTTTGGCATGTTACAACATTATTTTTAATGATAATGTGTTATCCATCCACCTCGAGACTCTGACCCTGGTTTCTTATTTAGTCTCTGTCAGAGTCACTTTGAACTGCGTTACTGTCGGCTCTTTAATAGCAGTGGTGCGATTTTAATGAACAATGAAGTATCTCTCTGTCCTGGAGATCCTTATCCCAGACAGACATCAAAAACTTTCTTTTTTCACACTCCCTAAAGGAACATAGATCTAGGTCAGAAAAAAGAAAAAGAAAAGAAAATCAAAGCCCACTGAAAGAGGGTCTCCAGCCCAACCAAAAAACAAACATAGAAAAGGGGCTCATTTGGCAGCCCCTGTGCCAAGTCTGAGCTATCATTAAAGGCCTCTTTAACTATCAGTAGCCGATGTGTGTTCAATCTCTATTTCCTAAATGAGGGGTTGCCTGAGATGGGGGTCTTAAAACCTGATGTTGGCTCTCACCTGGGTCCCTTTGTTCTCCCGCCAGCTTTATGGCTACATGGAAAGCGAGCCGCTCACCCTGCAGCTGTTCATAGGGACCGCAGACGACCGCCTCCTGCGACCACATGCCTTCTACCAGGTCCACCGCATCACTGGCAAAACCGTCTCCACTGCCAGCCATGAAGTCATGCAATCCAACACCAAAATTCTGGAGATCCCTCTGCTGCCTGAAAACAACATGAGAGCTATGTAAGTGCTCCTGGACCTCCACACTCAATCATTTTCTTTCCACTTTTCTTTCCTGGTACCTTCAAATGCATGCTCTTCTCTCCCACTCCCATTGGACGAGCTTTACAAACAGAATCCTCGATGAGTGGCGCTGCACAGCCTGCACGCCTCGAAAATTGAGATCCTTATTTTCACCCCGACAGATGCGTACTAAGGAAGGGAAATAAGCTCTATGTGTTGACACATTGATCATCGTGGATCATGGGTGACCTCTCAGACAAAGAAATGAAGGACTCCATGGGCTACAGTAAAATGTCAGAGCAGGAGTCATCATGGAAGGCCACTTGAGGAATATCTGCCAAATCACAGCATAAAAAGTAACAACCAGATTAGAGACATGAAATATTTATGATCCCATGCTCCACCAGTATGATGTAGCCTTGGAAATATAAACTTTTCGAACTTGGGATTCACGACTTTAATAAAATTTTATTTACTTGCAAAATGCAGAGCTGAAGCTTCACATTTTTGAATATTTTAGAAAGACCCGCACCACCCTAAAGCGGCCATCTTGAAGCAAAAAAAAAGCATCTTATTCTAATGAGCTATTGATTCTGCACTAAATGTTGTGACTGAGATTGGAATATTAATAATCTATGGGTATTATTGGAATGATATTAATAATAATGAGCTTCCTAATGGTTAATGCAGAAAAGTGAGAAACCCATTGATCCACTGATGCTGGTGATTCTAAAATGGGATGTGCACAACTAGTAGGGAGTTTTACTCATGAAACAAGTCTCTCTTGGGTAGAAGAATGTTTGCTAATGTCGGTATGTGACTTTAAAACTATATTTACTAATGGTACTAAGTGTTTACGTGAGATAAGTAGCTAATTTTAAATTAAGGTGGCGTTCCACTTATTACGGTGGGTGGACGGCCTCTTTGGAAACAAACAATCATTTGTGAGAGGGAAAGCATGCTCAGTGTCATACGAAGTGCTCTGCTAAATATAATATACATTTCAACAGTTTCTGTTTGTAAGGCTAGAGAAAAATCAGCCTTGGCCCCTTTCGTTCTCCCCCCAGACTTGTAGTAATCCGTGCGGCTGTGCTCTGCAGTGTGTCCAGGCAGTAGCTCCTGTCCTGGGGCTCCATTCAGAATAGGCAGCAGTAAATTTATTGGACGCCGTCCCAGAACTCTGTGTTATGGATAAAACCGCTGTAGCCTACAGTATCTGAACATTGGTTACATAAGGCAGTTACTTCTATCTCCCTGCAGTTCAACTTCGCCCGTTGCCGTTTAAACTTTGAAAATACAACCAATCAATAATTACTTAATGCATCTGTGTTTTGTTAGGTTGAATTTTACTGTTTGTTTGAATTTAGGAGGGTATGAAAGTCTTTATTGGACATGGGAGCTTCCTGACTGGAAAGAGGCCGTATTCGGTCGAGCACGGATGATTTTAACATTCATATTGTCTTACAGTGTCATTTCCAACAATACCACAATATCCCTCATATTGGATCATATTTAGGGGCACCCCTCACCTATTTGACTTAATGTCTCTCTGAGGAAAAATATGATAGGGTATTTTAAAACATTGAAGGGGAAGTTTGTTTACCCGTTTTTTTTTTTTTGGGTAACCGCACGAGCTGAAATGGAATAGAAGTTCTAGTATTCACCAATTATCGGAAAGGTCAAAAACAAAGCGAAGCCTTTAACTGTCTCTTTCCACTGAACAGTTGAACAGTCTTAATAACTGAACATCCAACGTTCCATCTTGTGCCAGCAATTATTTGCTCAGTGTGTGGGATGCAAGCAACCACGAGCTGCAGTCAAACATTCAGCCACTTGCTTTCCTCTTTTGCAGCAAGCTTTGTCGAATGCACATCGCCTACTTGTCGCGTTAACAAAGCCTGATCATCAACATCTGTGCTTTTTTTTTTCTTGCAGCGTTAAATCTGGCCTGGAAAAAAATTGTCACATGTTAGCCGTGCTGCGCTATATGGAGCGTAAAAAAGGCTGACTCAAAATCATTCAAAGCGTCCATCACCTTGTGTTTGCTTTAAAAATACACGGCAGAAAACTTACATCACGCAAAGCTAATAAAGTGTGGCAAGTCGTCGGCATTATTGTTATTACATGTTACACGCTATTTTTTTTTCTCTCATTCAGTCAAATTGTGCAAACCAAAGGCGAGGGGAAAAGTAACTAGAATAAAACCTGACATTTACCATGTTCCAGGAAGGCTGCCCGAAAAGCTACCATGTAAAATAATTGAAATGCCAAGCCGTATCCCGCTCATTTTCCCTCACGCTTTAAGGGCCACTCCAGTTTTATTTAAATTCACCAAAGGCCAGCCTGAGAGTGAATGCCTTTTTTCCACTGCAATAGAGAGGAAAGAAAATTCATCCTCATACCTCCCAAATTGTGAAATGAAATAAATAAAGACGGACGTTCTAGAAAAAAAAAAAAAAACGTCTACATGTGGCAGTGATTAGCAGAGGTTTTTAAAAAATGTATCACGGCTCGAACGCTGTGACAGGAGTGGACTCGCTCAAAGGGGCTCAGGTAACAATAACGTGAGTGTTTGCGCTCGCTGCGGTTGGCGCGACCTTGGGCGATAGCGGTGTCCTCGGTCCTCCGGATTCCTCCGGAGAACCGCTAATTCTTGGACCTCTGCGACTCCTTAAAACGGCAATGTGAAGTCATTAAAGTGTAACTCCGCGTTTGATGATATGCTGGATTAATAATGTCATGGTCATGCTCCAGTTGGCTTCCAGCGCATGATCTGTAACACCAGTGGGGAGTTGCTGGTGGGTCTGAATATGGAGTAACTCTGCTCAGTGTCTCTGTTGAAGCAGCCAGAGAGTCAAGGAATAAAATATTCCCTGATCTCACCCCCACCTCCATCGTTGTTGCCGAAAATGTCTTTGGCCGTACGGAGAGTAAAATTCATTTTTTCCCTGCAACTGCTGCAATGCTTCCCCTTTCTAAAAACCTCCCTCTGTTTTGGAATACTGTGCTAAATTTTGCCCTCCCGTTCCCGCGTCCCAGAATTGACTGCGCGGGCATCTTGAAGTTGCGCAACTCGGACATCGAGCTGCGCAAGGGGGAGACGGACATCGGCCGTAAAAACACGCGGGTGCGGCTGGTGTTCCGGGTGCACATCAACCAGCCCAACGGCAGAACCGTGTCCCTGCAGGCGGCCTCCAACCCCATCGAATGTTGTAAGTACATCTGTCACACACACACCAGACACACGGTCCCAGAAATAAGCATATAAACTGGCAAGACATTCTCTTGGCTCTCCACTTAAGCAAAAGGTGGCATCTATTGTTGTAATCCAATAAACCGAGCTGCTATTTTATTACCTGCTGGAGCAAATTCAGCGCCTCTGCACCAATAAGCTTTATATGATCAAAGCAATTTGCCAAGGCAATAGATGCATTGTGCATGATGCCAGACACACGTGTTATCTGCCTCAATTCGTATTTTATGACTGAAAGCACAAGTTATTGTGGTAAGACTACCCCATTAGCACAGGTTCTACAAAGGTCATTTGCCAGCCCCGGTTTTGGCGCGGTTGAATGGGCCCATTGAAGGAAACTTCTGTTTCTTTGTCATTCATTTGCACCCAAGGAAGCCAATTAAAGTTAGATGGTTGAGACAGAGCTGGCAACGCGGTTTATGATCCAAAAAAAGGATGTCAATCTGTGCGGGTTTATCAGTACGGAGGACTATTTAGTGAATTTATGTGAGAATTAAGCAGTTTTTTCATCCATATTAAAAGTATAAAATGAGATGGAATTCTGATATATCTGTTTGCGAATCTCATCGCCAAACCCCAAAGGTCGTAAGTGACTGCAGCTATCCGCTGCTGCGGAAAACAGAGACAGGTGGTTGGCCGGAGGCTACTTGATGAAAAACAATGACTCAGCGTCTGGCCATAAAGATGTTGTTTTGATCAGCCTGTTTCTATATTATTTAAAGAGCCGCTGTTGGCCAGAAAACCTCTGAGCGAGGGGTCATGAAATCATCATAATAAAGTTGATAATCCTGTTTCCTAACCAAGATCTGGCCGCATGCTCACAGCGTGCATTTTAGGGGTGAAGATAAGGCAGGGAGTTTATGTTTCGCTCACTGTGATGATATCTGTGGGCGTGTGTGTGTGTGTGTTGCCTCAACAGCTCAGCGCTCGGCTCAGGAGCTTCCCTTGGTGGAGAAGCAGAGTTTGGACAGCTACCCCGCCACCGGGGGCAAAATGATGCTCCTGAGCGGACTCAACTTCCTGCCCGACTCCAAGGTGGTGTTTGTGGAGAAAGCGCAGGGTAAGAGCCGTGTTTACTGCCTCTCAAACTCCCCACACACACACACACACACACACACTCCTAATATCTCTTTTCGAATGTGTCTGCCTCCTCCCCTGCACACACGCCGCGTTTCCTCATTCTCTCCTCCCGTCAAAATAGAGCGGGCCTTGCCAGCGAGCCACATGTGGTGTGCATTAGGCCACTATATTTTTAACCAAAGCGTATTTACATTTGCTGAAGTTTCCATTGCCTGTTCACTGGTGCTCACCACAAGTTAAGGAATGAATCACAACCAGGGCATGTGCAACGTCTCTTTCCCTTCGTCTCTCTCTCTCTTTCTCTCCGTCTCTCCCTCCTTTGCTTCCCCGGCTTTTGGCATTTAACCCTCCCTTGTACTTTCTCTTGCTGCCTCTGCAACGCATTCATTATTCATCCCGGCTGTCTGTTAGTGACGCATAGTTAAGCTGCAATTTGCTTCTTTTTCTTTTTTTTTTGTTTGGTTAGATTTTTCATGCTTTTCCTCTCGGCGTGGGTGGGAGCACCGCCGAACGCACTGCTGATCAAGTTTGCGAGTGTACGTTCATTTCCTTGATTGCTCCCGCGGCACCAC
>CAESWR010000507.1:14257-39038 GCA_903171835.1 Mullus surmuletus | reverse complement strand
CGAGCCTCCTTTCTGTTGAAAATGCGCCGAGCAACAAGTGAGGAGGACGAGGGAAAAGCAGAAATAAGATGATCTTTTTCATCTGCAGGCGCATCCAACATTTGATCAAAAACAGGTTTCCTAAACTCGGTTGTAGGTTTTGGCCAGAAAACTCCAGTTGCAAAGAGAAATATACACACAGCCTGCACATCTCCTTTTTTTCCACATTCCATGCCAAGGCCACTTTTAATTATTGCAGGGATATTTAAGAAAAACAGTTCAATATACCGTTTGACATTTTAACAGCCTTCATGGTTTTATTACTTCAGAAAAAAGCATCTAATAATGTAAAACAAATAAAATAAAATAAAACTAAAAAACACTTAAAGCTCAAATAAGTCACAAATTACTGACGAAAATCACTACATTTCACAAATTGGGTTTAAATTGACATGTCCAACTAAATCAAAACCAGTCAAACCAACTCACGCTTCAGTTGTTTTCATACTAACACCACAATAAAACATTTTTATGCATTCAGAATTAGCGTCAAGTTGATTGATGGGACTTTGAAAAGAAACGATCGCAGTGTAAACATGACAAACAAAAAGGCATCCTCGGATGAGGGTCTCTGCCCCATCATGAGTTGAGTCATAACACTTACACTGACTTTACAACCTTCATAAATCACAGCTCACTCCAAGTGAGAGGGAAAAAAATGACACATTTTGCATGATTTCTCCTCCTGCTTATGAAAATGCACTTGGAAGCCAACAAGTAATCAGATTAGTGTACAGCGAGAAGTGGTACGAGCGCGACGTGGCCTCTCTTTGTCTGGAGGTGAAGAGGTGAGGATGGGAGGGGGAAGGAGGATGAACTTGGGGGTCTCCCTGCTTGCGGCTTTACTTAGTCATGGAGGGGGGATCCCCGGAGGGGAAAGCCCATACACACACACACACACCTTCACCTCTCCCCAACCCCCCACATGCTATTTGAGACTTCTGACCCCTTCTTTGGTTGTATTTCCCTTCATTCACTGTGGCTCTCTTCCTCTCTCTGTTTCCTCTCATTCTCTCGTTTCGCCGGCAGCCCTCCGCTTCATCCTCATTTTCTCCTTACCTCTATCCTCGATACCCGTTAAAGACATTAGCCGTTGTCGAGCTCCGCGCTAGTGGGATCCCCATACTTGTGCCTGCCATCGACATTTCAGTGGTTTGTTTTCCGTCTCTGTGGTGTCCAGAAGGATGGAGAGGGAGAGGTTGTCTGTCTACTACTTAGTCTGCTTTTATGTAAACTTTTATGACCCACCACTTCCAGGGTCTCCGAAGTCAAAAAGCCCATTACAGGCAGATACTCGCACACACATATGTACACACCAGCGTGCTCGCACACACACACACACACACACATCCCTCAGTAATGGCTACTATCTATGAGAAAGTATGAGTGTGGAAAAGTACTTAGATCCGAAATATACTGCTAAATATTGTCCTTTGGCATTTTAATCAGAGAATCCCGCTGTTTCATGAAAGTTCAGAGACTTGAAATTTCTCTGATTGTTGATTTAGAAGGGCTGAGCTGGGATAAGGAAAAAAAGAAACCAATAAAATTATAATTATATTACAGATTTATTCTATAACTTTGGTTTTATTTTCCTCTGGAAAAGTTCATGACTAAATGCACCCATGAAATACAGATCATTGCACCGCAATAATTACTACTAGCAGACGTGTGCTTACACACACAGTGGGACACACATGCGTGCGCTACAGCCGAGGTCTTTGTACAGCACAACACCAATCACTGCCTTTGCCACAGTGGTGACAGCCATTACTGCCGCTGCCATCAAAGGTCGGGGGCGGCTGCTCACTTTCCAAAATTGACTCCAATAAACACCTTCCAGAAAATTCCACAAATCCTAAGGAGCAACAGACGGTTTTCGAGTGTCCCAAGTCCAACTTATGTGAATAATTATATGGAGGCGAAATCGTCCAAATGGAGTCATGGAGCGATCGCGCAGAGCACAAACGCCTATTAACGCAAACGAGGCGATCTTAAAACATAAATAGACGTATTTCATTAACTGCTTCCATTTGCTTTCACGCACTCGGGGATGCTGCTGCTTTTAGTGCAAACATGCCCCGATGCCTGCTTGTCAGATGTCTGCTCTGAAATTAGTAATAGCAGCGATCAATTAATGACCGAACTCCTAAATAATAAATGGCAGCAGGGAGATTGTCCCAGATTGTTATGAGATGCGAATGAAAACACCAAAAAAACCCACTCATCGCGGTCCTTCGAATATTCACAGCACACTGTTTGCACGGTAATGGCCCAGCGGAATAAAGGTCCAAAAAAAAGAAATGAAATAAAAAAATCAGTGCTCCAAAGATAAATGGCACGTAACATTAATGAAGACAATAAAAGCTCTGTGAGGGAAGTTTGGGAATGATTGTGATGAAAGAGTTTTTTAAACTAACACAACACAAAGATAAATAGTCAGTGATGCTGGAAGTAGAAGTGGGTCTGATTTTCAAAAGTATTACCAATATATCATGTGTGGACGCCCAGTGGTTGGAGCAGCTACACTCGAGCCAATGAAAATGATCTATGAGAGGCGATGTTGATGCCGTCTGCTGATGAGAAAGCAGCTAAATGGAAGGTAAAAGCCTGAAAGCCTCTGCGTCTTCTCAAAGCATCTGTCTGTCTTTCATAGCCACTTTGCTCTTCTTCGTCTGTTGTTTTGATTGTCTGCATGCCCTCCCCGCCCACCACCCGCCCCCCCCCCGTGAGATTTCTCCGGTGTCAAATGAGCAGAGCGCATCATCGCGGCTGCCACTGCGGGAGACCCTAATGTGCCACGAAAAAATAATTACCTCTGCTTTTCAAAGGCCGCCTCCATCCCACCGCTCTGCTGCGATCACCCCGCAGGATAAGTGATGCAAACCTCGCCGACCGCCGCAGACGCCGCACGTGCGCGTGTTTGTTGTTGTTGTGCGCAGGCCCCGCCCGCCCGCCGTCGCCCCACACAGCCTACGGGCCTGTTTGCACTGCTCAGTAGGAAGTGTTTTCAGTGAGTCATCCGCGAGGGATTCCCTGTAGAGGGGCGAAACGGAAAAGACGAGAGACGCGATAGTGGCGGAGGCGGCGGGGAGGGAGGCAGACAACCATGGGGGGCTTCCTTAGAAACCTTCTTTATGACTCGCATCCTGCCTTGATGTCAACTCACTTCAGTTGCATTAATTTTTATGCCATTTAGTTACAGATTAGAATCTGATTTTCTTTGCGCATACCAGACAGAGCGAGTTTATCACCGGAAAATAGTCCACATTTTCGTTGCTGCAGTGATGTCAACGTAATTGGTGTTGACATCTATTTTTTCCCTGCATTGTACCCCTTGCGCAGCGTCGGCATTTAAACTTTTCCGTCTCCTTTTGGCTTTGTTGTCCGCGGTTGGACGTCTCTGTTATTGCGATTATGTGTGCGTATGTAAGCGTCGAGGTTCGATGTGTCCAAACCGCTCTCTTGGCACAGGCGGGAGAAGACATACCTGGCGCACCTATTGCAGTGTGTGTTCTGGCTTGTCCCGCTTTTCCATGGACGGAATGAGTGCTAGAGGCAGGTAAAACAGAGAGACAGACAGACAAACAGAGGGAGAGGGAGAGAGAGGAGATGTGGGGAAAGCCTACACTCTGACTCAGAGGGGAGGTGAGGGAATTCCCTGGTGAGCTGGATCGCTTTTACATCTGTCGGGTTGGAGCCTTGCCCAGGGTTCGGCAGCACCACACGGCCCGGGCTGCGGAGAGGAGAAGTCTGGTCCTCTCCACCTCTGCTTCGGGCTGGTGTCTCTCGCAGCCAAGAGAATCCTGAGCTACGGTGAAATCGGTTACATTTAGACGGCGCGGTCCACAACAATACCCTCAGGCTATTATTCCTGTCATGTGGAAACTCCTCAGCAACAGGCTGAAGTATTTGGAGCCTCATACCTTTTCTAATTCGAGGAAGTTCAGACCTTACAGATGGGGGTCGGCACTGTTTTATTTAATTCAGACTCTATTTATACTCGGTTGAGTGTGTCTACCGTGGGCAAGTCTAAACATCAGACAAATTGGTCGATGTATTGTACCTGCAGCAGTATGTCTAGACTGCCCTTTGGCTTCGGGCAATGAATAATCTTGGCACCTGGTTTTGGCACTGTGGGAACGCCATGCCGGCCACCACCCCTGGTTAAGGTTATAGATGAGATGAAAGGAAGAATGTCTTTTTTAACCCCGTCCTGTCCGCTCTAATACTGTACCTATTTAACAGGAAATAATCTCCTGTGCAGTGTCCCGGTCAAGTATAAATCGATGGCAGTCAGTCATTTTTCAATTATTTATCAAAATTGGTGTCATCGCATGGTCAACCAGAAATAGATCAACCACACTAGGAGATCATAAATCAATGCTGTTCCAATGCCATAGTCATTAACAGTGCAATGATGATTCAATGTTTATTTATCATTGAGAAATCAATATCAACTATTCTGACAGTCCAGATGAAATATCAACATTTATTCAATGTCGTCTTGCTGTCTGGGTGTGCTCTTCAGTTCGGTTGGTCTGTCTTCAATGAAGAGATGTATTAGCTAGCTAGTAATCTGTTTGAATTCTGTGTCAACCTTAATTGGGGCGTGGATTTTACGATGATTGTTATTGTTAGCAATTAGCTTAAAAAAGTGGGAATTATTGTGGAGTCTTCATGGTCTATTGTAAATCTTCCAATATCCCTCCGCCAATATGGAACCTTGACTCTCGAAACAATATTTTTGTGTCGACCTGAAAGGTTTGCATATTGAAATCAGCTTTTTTAAGAAAAATATTAGCAGCTCAAAGATGGAGCCTCACAACTTAGACTAGTATAAAAATGAATAGAATCATAACCTATACAGTGCACAACTGTGTAAACATGGTGCTAATTTATGGGCATCATCAGCTCCAAGTGGTAGCTTTATACGAGCGTCTACTTTGGGCATGTCTATACTGTACATCAAAAGGATTGGCTCAGTCATCTTGGAGTTTCTGGATTCCTGCAGCTATCATCCTTTCTCCAGGCTTGTCGTAACATATGACTGATCTAATTCAGATAGAGGCCATTTTTCTCTGTCATCGTGCTCAAAGCACACACAGGGCGATATACTGCATCTCTATGAAACTTCACACAATGAAACACTTAGAGCACTTGTGTGGATGTGTCTGCAGATTAACATCTTGCTGGTGACCCACCCTAGGACGCGATACAGACAGCGCAACACATTGTGACCGGCCTTGATCTCCTCCGTGTGAAGGCTATGTAAAATTATACAAGTGTAAAAAGCCTGCAAGATCGTCTGGCCCTAACCCTCGAGCTTTAGATCATTTTCAGACCCAAACCCACCCAGCTGGAGGCACGATAAAAGGATCTAGTCTCACACTACTGGACGCCAGCTTCTTCGCTCTGCAGCCACGGGTCAAGTCAGCTCACACTTTCCCTGTTATACACCAAGAATAACTCAGTCCGTGACCATAAACCCATCACAAATCTACTGTCAGGTCATAATTTAAGTCTCACAATGTGAAGCAGACCCATCTTTTTCCAATTTCACCAGTCCTGGGATTGGCAAAGGCCAGGTGCTTGAGAGAGGAAAGCAGCTGCACCTCCAGGATTAGTCACGGGGGAACCTCTTTGGTCTTTTGACTCTGCCCTTCATTGGACAACGGGGTAATTGCCCCGAAAATCCGCGCACGATTGCCTCAGCTTTTGTACTTCTGCTGGCGGCGGTCAGAGTCTGGAGGAGGAAAAAATAATCCCCAAGTATGTAAATAGGAAAGAGATTCTCAAGAAACAATCATCGCTGGAAAGGACACAAAGCTGCAGAACATAGCTGGATTGTTTCTCAAGCAATAATGTGAATCATATTTTCCATTCACAAAATCACCAAACACTCTTGGCAGTGGCAGCTGTTGTGGACTGCTGATGCTGTTGCTGTGCAGTCTGCAGTATTGTTGAGAAGTGAATGAGGAGATGACTTCAATAAGCCTCTCCCTACATGTGTCTGATGAATTAAGACTTCTGCCCTGGGTCTCTGTGTTGGTGTTTGCGGATATCCTTTGTACTGGTGAGTCATGTTGAGCAGATTCACCTTGGAGCACCAAGTATAATATGTCTATGTTTGCATGTTTTCATCCGTTTCTCCGCTCGGCTGGAGTTGAACCAAGAATTTCTCAGACGTTACTCCTACCCACTCTCATGCTCTCGCCTCTTATCGTTCGTGCTGAAGGCCAGAGAGGATATTGTGGCCGCATGTGCGCATGTGGTTGCATCTGTGCGAGCGCATTACGTGTGGGTGGAGGCTGCGCGAAGGAGGAGGTGTTGTCGGGAACAGAAGCATTTTGCAGATGTTGCAGGGAAAGAAGAAGAAGTGAATGGAAAGTTCTGCGGTTATCAGTCGCGCGGCGTTCTCTCTGACTCGGCAAAGGTATGCCACATGTGGCTCCTCTCCCGGGTTCAGATTCAGGGTTTTGGATTTTTTTTTTTCTCTTTTCGTTGCAAAGTCTGACATTGCGAGGTGCGAAAGATCAAGAGGCTGCAGGTACGGGGGAGGAAAAGAGGATGAAAAGTTTAGAAAAACATGTTTACCAGCAGAGGCCCGGGGGTTGACGTCGTAGTCTAAGGTTTCCCTCTTGGAGCGCGTCCCAGAGCGGAGGCGGGTTGAGATTCCCTCTTGGTTCCCCTAGACGTAACATGAGGAACGCTCATCTCTGTCTGTCTCCTTTTCCCTTTCTCTGACCTTCTCTCCGTCTGTGCTAATTCTGATTGCCCTACCATACACCCCGGCACCCGCGGCATCGCCCGCTCCTCTGCGCCTCCCGTTCACCTGTCTGCCGCCACGCAGCCTCGCCCCGCGGCGCCCCTGCAGGCCCGGTTCCTCCTCACATCATCCTCCCATCCTCCCAACAGTGTGCATTTCTCCAGATGCAACTCTTATTTCCCCCAGTTCAAATAGAAAACTCTTATCAAATCCCTTCACCGTCTGTTTTTCTCTTTCCCCGAGTTTAATATGGCCATTTTGGAAAGAGATATCTACTGATGTTCACTCTCTGAATAATAAAGCTGACCACCCGCCCCCACTTCCACAGCTCACCAGTAGCAAGCCAACCGTGACTGGGATCCTTTATTCTCTCACTCGCCGCATGATTTGAAAAACATAATCCTTTGGAAAAAAACAAGGGTTTCACATCTTCCAGAGCTGCTGGAATATGCTATCAGTTATTTGGAAACTGTCTCTGATTACCTTATCTGATGGCTTCCTGTCCCAGAGGCGACGTTTGGCATCGCGGCAGCGGCGGCGTGTCCGAGCCGCCGAGGCCGACTCGCCACGCGGTGCCACGGCGCCCATCCCGCCGCCTCACATGGTGTGCCGCCGACACAAAGGCCGTTCTGTCCTGCTTCTATTTTCGACAGCCTTAATGAGTCATTGGTTATGAGAAGTTTGAAAAAAAGAGGAAAAGAGAAGGAAAAAAAAAAGGCAACGTGGTCAGTGCTGATTGCCCTAGCAGAGCCTGGAGCGTCTGTTGTACGAAGGTGTGGCATGAAATCACAGAGAAAACCCCGAAGAATGTGTGCTGAGCTTCTGCAGGCTCCCAACAGCTGCAGTAGCTCACAGGCCTTTTTTTTTTTTTATTGCGTGGCAGCAAGGGAAGCCTCCTCACCACAACAAGCGGCAGAAGAAGAAAACAAATTAAAGCTGCTCTTATTTTTTAAGACGGAATAAGGGAGGATATTTTTTAAGAACTAATCATTTAATGAAGGAACAGAAATAGTGCCGCGATACCGGCTGAAGATCAAAGATTAATCACGAAATTGTCACTTGCATTTGACTGAAAGCACAATATCACACATTTTAACGGTGATTTGCATTTCAAAAGAGCAGAAAACCCTCTTTTTCATTTCCTCCACTAACAGCAATCCTTCTGTGAAAGCTTTCATCTCCGCCCATCATTTGCATCTCGCTGTCAACTCTCAAATGTCAGCTCTTAAATGTCACCATGTATGATATTTCTATTCACTGAGGGATAAAGAATCAGTCCGTTTTGTCCTTTTCTTCCACGCAGATGGTCATCACCTGTGGGAGACAGAAGCCAAAGTGGAGAAAGACTCCGTCAAATCTGTAAGTGCACGTCTCTGGTTGTGTCGTCGCTCGCCCACCCCTCCCCCGACACCTTCCTCCTCTCTCTCTCCTCCTCATCTGTCCCCTGTCATGATGTAACCTTTGCTCAGCCGTTACGCGCGGCAAACATAGACGCTGATGATTAGCCCATGCAATCCTGAACGGAATTTTCACAAAATCGCTCAACCCCCCGATGCCGTAAACATGTGGCTGTCGTATTGTTTTTGAAAATACGACGGCGCGGAGACACACACACACGCACGCACTGGCGCCCTTTTGCGAAAACGGAAGCTGCGCGGCCCTCCCAGCATAGCCAGACGTTTAGTTCACAGTGGAGTGTTGTGGGGCGATGAATTGGACTTAAACACCTCGTCTGGGCTGTGATCGCGCAGCCAAGAGGTGGATTATTCCCCCACTTTTACCTGCTGTTTTTCATGAGGGCCATAATGGGGAGAAATAAAGCAGCGCACTCATTTCACCAAACGCCCAGTCACACATTCAGATTGTGTTAATATAAAACGGAGTGAAGAGGGAGTCGTCAAGAGGGGGGAAGGCCAACGTTTTGGTTTTTTTTGCACGCAGAAAGCTCGCTTGTGCTCTGGAGTCAATTAGCATTTCGCAGAGGGTTCGTTATGCCGAGAGTCGAGTACAGGACCTGTAAAAACCTGTTTGTGATGACAGTATGTTTTGGATTGCTGATGCCTTTCATCAGCAGCGTCGCATCCTCCACCCTCCCCTCCCCGCCGCGTCCGCTCCCCTCCACCCTTTTTAGCGGGTGTAAACTATCTGTGGCAATTTACACTTTTGCGCAGGGGTCTAAAATAAACCCTGCGCAGCTAAATGCTGCAACTTGAGGGTGTTTTTCTCTCCGGCTGTTGCTGTTATTTTGCTCAGGTAAATGACTCGGTTGCATCAGGAGGGTAAATACGGACTCTAGGATGTTTAATTGGCCTGTAGGGCTGGCTGGTGCGCTATGACTGGAGTCCCAGATGCTGGAAAATTAGCGGGCGAGCAGGGCTTGGCCGGGGGCGGTGGCGGTGGCGGGGACCTGAGTTCGATTAAAGGCAAATACTACAGGCTGTTTATTTGTGGAACGAACAAATAAGTAGACAGTAAGAGCGCTGGCACTTTTTCATTTTCTTTCTTTTTTCTTGTGCCACCAGACTGCCCTAAAGTGCTCCAGACTGCCTGCCTGCATTTGTTTTTATTACTGTTCAGAGTGTGCTAACTTTCACTGGGATGGAATGGAGGGGAGGGGAGGGGGAGGGGAAGAGGGGAGGGGAAGAGGGGAGGGGAGCCGCCATGTGCACGCAACACACTTAACACACACACACACAGTCCAGCCGGCCACCTGCGTGTTTTCCCTGTCATCATCTGGACGGCAGACCAGGGACGGAGGGCGCAGACCCCTCACCTTCAAAAACCTCCCACACACACTGCCCCGCCCGCCCACCCGCCCTTCCTCCATCTGCGGCACAAACGTCTCGTCAGGACGCCGCCCTCCGGGATCATCGCCGGCGTGACAGCGGATCACACACAAACAATTTCGGGCTAATTTTCCCCACGTTTCCTTGTCAGATTGAGAGCGGGGGCAGAAAAAAAAAAAAACTTAGCATCCGTCCAGACTTGTCGTGACGGGGAGGCGGGTGGGGGGAGGGGGCAGCACGGGCGAGCCTGCCTCTCCACAGGGAGGCATGGCTGTGCAAACAAATAAGCCAGCTACCTCTTTCCTCCCGAGCTGTACGGGGACAAAGCAAAAGCCCCGGGGTTTTCCTCAGACACAAACATGGGCACTGGACCAACCTCATGGGCTCTGCTGACATCTGCACAGTCCAGACGAGCTCATTTAAACCAGTCCGGCTTGTTGGAAATGCAGGCCAGCTGCACAACAAAGAGGCCCGCTGATTAATTTGGAAGCTCGATTACACTTAAAGGGATAGTTGGGATTTTTTGACATGAAGTTGTATGAGATCCTCAGATCAGTGTGGTTCATCAGCAGTGACTTTTCCCCCACTGCGTCCCGTGAGCGGAGGTCCGGCCCGGTTTCGGTCTTGCAGAAAGTAGTTCCGTCTAGTTGCTGGGGTCAAAAGGATAAAGTGTTTTACTCCAAAAAACTAAATGCGTTCAAAAGGGTAATCCAATGGCATCATGAATTCGCAAAAAAGTCCGACCTCACAATCAACCGGTACCATTTTCCCTCCCTTCGCATCACTGCGCGCACCTTTCCATTAGCTGAAAGAGGAAGGAGGCAGAAGGAAACCGGTCAAAAGCCGTCTCCCTCTGAGCATGTAAATGCGGTGAAACAGCTGATGAGGGTGTGAGCAGTGATAAAATGATCTTGAGGTTCTCTTACAACTTCATCTCAAAAACTCCCAACTCTCCCTTTAAATCAGACAATCGAATACGACCGATGCTAAAATATCATTGGTTTCAGAGTTCCATCGTGGTGGAGGTCCCCCCATACCGGAACCAGAGGATATCCAGCCCGGTGCAGGTCAACTTCTACATCTGCAACGGCAAGAGGAAGCGGAGCCAGTACCAGCGCTTCACCTACTTGCCTCCCAACGGTAATCATCATAAATATCTTCTTTTTTTCTTTTTTTTTGACACGCATGGCTTTCACGAGCTGCGCACCCCTTCCGCATCCATCACGCCCAATATCCCTCCAGGTCTTGACACCCATCTAAGATAGTTTACCAGAGCCGTCAACGTGACAAACTCTGCGGCCGGGTCTTTTTTTTTTCTTTTTGACGCGGACGGCTGGCACCGCTCGGCTGCAGCCCCCGATTGAACGCTGTGTTTACTCTGTGGCGGAGCCGCGTTCCCCAGCGATGAGGTGTACCTGCTGAGTGACAGAGCCTCCGAGCGGTGTTGATGTAGAGGAGTCAATCCCCCGGCGACCTGACTTTCACACTCGGCATCACACAATGCCCCCCCTGGTTCACCAACACACTCGCAGCTGCGTGCACACACACACACACACAAACTCGCTCCCATCTGCCAGGCAGCACTTTGCTCTGTCATTCATGTAGCAACCTGAAAACCCAGGAATACTTGCCTGTGTATTTATCATGTGCCCCTGGCCTCAGTGTTTATAGATGGCTTTCACATTGGAATCCGAGGAATGTATTGGTGAGTTTAGAGCCGAGTTCAGCCACAGAATTGCATCGCGAGCTATTGACTTTTCACAAATAATCAGCTGTCGGTTTCACACACCCGTTTTATCTTTATGTATCCAGTTGACGAAGCCCTCGACAATGCCTCTGTTTTGAGTCCTCGGCTGCTCTTTCTTTCTCGAGGCCCTAAACAACTTGTCTGGCACTCGGACAAAAATAAAAATAAAAAAATGCTGACAGCGAGCTTAGCGATTCTCCAGCCGCCGCAGATTTCCCCTCCCACCTTGGGTAAGGGATTCCAACCAGCAACCCTCCATTTACAAGGCTCCCTCTCCTACTTAAACAATGATATCTTGTTTTCATTGATCAGCTTCTAATGGGTCTAATGCTGCCGGGATGGCGTGCGTCTTGTTTTAAGTCTACAGTTGTTAATAAGATGTGGCATCTAGATTATCAGCAGATGTATTTACGGCCGCAGGAGATAAGTGATTTGGATTTTGGACGAGGCTCTGAGAGAAAGTGGAGCAGGGCCCTATTTGGAGATGCCTGGTTGCTTTTACGAACCGGTGCATTGTGGGTAACTGGACCAGCGCAGGTCAGAAAAACCGTGGCCATATATAGCATCTCCATTTTATATACCACGCTGCCACGGAGACAGAGATGGAGCGGCTTATCGGCCCCCACTACGCTTCCCTAAGTCATTTCCCCGAGCATAAACACGACTCTAATTAAAAGATGACTTGTTGTGTTCTCTCGTTTGCTGCCAAGTAAACCACAAGTACAGTGTGGACCACACAAGTGGGGCCAGCGTCTTCTCGGAGAGCGCAGTTAGCCCGCTGCAGCCAAAGAGCCGACACAACAAGCTGTTGAGTTCTTTTTGGAGAGCTTTTTGGAAAACACATGTTGAATATGAAGCCTAGCATCTGAAATTCAAATCGCAGTGGTTAAAGCAAAGTACTGATAAGAATACATGATAAGATATGACTAGGTTTTATGTGTTAAGTCTCACAGTACCTTTGAGGGATGGCGAAACTAGGGGTGTCCTGTTACAACTTTTTCACTTCTGTGTACGATACCGACATTGCAGCTTTGAGTATTGGCCAATATCAATCCGATACGATATTAGCACGAATCACACATACTTTTAATACTTATTTTGAAGTATGGAATTTTAGAAAAGGCTTGATCAAGTGATATTACTCAAACAGAGAACAGGCCGATTTAATCTAATACCGATATTGTCCAGATCCAATGTCAATATCGGATCTGGACACCCCTAGCTGAAACCCTCTGTGGATGAGCAAAGCTACAGCTTGATTGAAGTCTTTGCATGCAGCCTTTTAATGAAGTGAATTCAGTTTCGTTCAGTATGAATCTCTTGTCTGTGCCAGCTAGCGCCGTGGCTAATCCAGACGTTGTGACTTAAAAAGCGCTCACAAAGGGGCCGGCTTACAGCTCATAATAAGTGTAAATAGACCCTCCGTGGTGATGATGACTGTATTCAGTTTCAATTCAGCAACGAAGAATGAGGAAATCCTTGTGAAGCTGTTTGCTTTTGAGGGTTTCAGTGTGTGTGTGTGTGTGTGTGTGTGTATGAGTGTGTCAACATTGAGAGAAACAACTAACACTGTGGGCAGGTACTCAGGGTGGGCTGGGGAGGAGGGCACACACACATCACACATACACGCACACGTTGTTGTCAACACTTTCTTGCTTTCCTGTATGAAAAAAAGGTCTCTTCCGGCCTGCTGTCCCACTTCAAGCACAGTTGTGGTCGCTGACGTTGTTTAGAGAGAACATTTCTTTCACACTCCGGTGTCTGCTCATCTATAAAAAGGCTAACCCGACACTCAAAATAGACCTTGTCTGAAACAGCGGAAGGATGAAGCAAACACTCTCTGGGGCACAGATGCTAGTGAAAACCACCTTTATTTTCCATGCAGGTCGTGTGAGCACCCTCTTAGTCTTAATGCAAATGCAGTTGACGCCCAACGAGGTGGCAAACGGCCTCTTTCATGTTCAACAAAGAAGAAGTTTTGCTGTATTTTCACACCAGACGCATTATTTCAATGGAGCGTATTGTTCCAGGCAAATTATCTTATCTCAGCCTTTACTTCTAACAGAAATTATAACATCATCACATGCAAGCCTCCGTGGAAACACCTACCAGTGGAGAGACAGAGATAAGTTGTTGTGAGTCTATAAGTCTTCGGTTAAGAGTAATAATTCTCGGAAAAATGAAATAGAGACCATCCCCCGAGCTTTTGTCGTGAGCAAATACAGTCATGCCATTGTCTTTATGTCCAGAAGTGCAGAAAAGACGACTTTCCCAGAAACATCATGTATAAATGATTTTCACACATCTACTCAGATATATTATTTAAATACATGTCAGCGATCAATTTTTGGAGCCTATGAATTATTGAACTGGAGATGAAGCCCTCCTTTTGCCGCTGAGCTATACCATCAGGAGCATTTGTCAGCTGCTTGTCAAGCCTTAAGTGCTCGTCTGCAATGTCGAGATGTACACAAAGTATCCCCGTCTGGCTCCTGGAACGAGCCACTCGCTTTTCCGAGATCCCTTCCAATCATTCTAGCGTGAGCGGAGTCGTGACGCGTCGCTCTTCAAATAAGAAACAGTCTCACCAACCACATTAAACAACAAAAAAAAAGAAGGAAAAAAAAGGACTGGCAGTGACCAAAGCTTCGGCAACAGAACTTCTCGGAACCCCTTTATTTTTACAGGCCGTTTGGAGATTCCTTTGTAATATCGAGTTCTATTCTTAACGCAAACGGGTGCCGGCTCCCTCTCGCTGTATTGGTTTGTGGTCGGAGCTGGAGGGAGGAGAGTCAGAAACATGTTCAGTGACACATACAGGAAAAGTTAATGAACCACACATTGTTCTTTTTTTGGTAAATATTTGCACAGTCATGTTTTTTTCCCGAAAAAAAATCCTCTGTCTGTCATGTCTGCAGCTTCGGTCATTGCCAGGCAGCTCGGCCCACCGTGCTCTAAACTGGGTGGCCAGATTGCCGTCACAGTGGGGCACTGTGCACCGGGTACCTGCAAGTTAATGAACTACCACCTGCTCCATGTTAAATGTCACGACAGATTCACGCTGTTCAAATAAGACAGCTTCAGCGTTTTTTCTGTGGGTTTTTTTTGTTGTTGTTTTTTTGGCGATTCCTGGATTCCTTTTTCCGGTATACGGCGTAGTAACACATCCGCCTACACACTGACTATGTTTACATGTAGTCAAAAGTCGGGTTAAGGTACACATTCCGGTTACTGAAACATTTGGAATAGCCTGTTTCCATGCGTGAGTGAGGGTTACTTCTGTATACATGGTCATTGCAATCAACTAGGATTTCCCGATCAAACCAGTGACGCATGGAGAGCGTCTGGTACAAACCCTGCTTGGCGTAACTTTCTGCTCCCTTGTTTGTGGCTCTGGCTGTCTCGCTACTTTAAAGCGTCTCCAAATGCCATGATGTTTGTGATGCCATGTTTACAAGTAGTTCCTGGACTCCAAAGACCAAGATTCCTTGCCAATAGAACATGCACAGAACACGAATTCTGGGGATATCCCGATCGGGGTATACATGAACAAATATTTGGGTTTGAAAAGGAGTAACCCAGGGGTAATATTCAGGTTTTTGAAAACTGGAATATGAGTATATTCCATTTTTTCAATCAGGTTATTGGTGTTTACATAGCAGCACTCAACCAGGTTATTGCTAATATTCTGTTAGAAAAGGGTTATTTAATGTAAACGTAGCTACTTTTTTGGGAAACAGCCCTTGCAAGGGAAGCCTGTCGTCCTGCTAAGACTATTTGCAAATGTGCTGTTTTCTTGCCCTTCCTAATCAAATATGCTGATGCAGATGCACACTCGATTCCCCCATTGCCGTTCCCTTTAAAGGAAACAAGAGCTCAATAAAATACCCGGATCAGGCCCGATCAGTTTAATACGAGTAGACAGAGGGAAACTGCCAGAGATGGAGAGAAACCATGTGCAGAGCATCAACTGTCTGTGGGCCATAACCCACAGGTTGGGAGGAAATAGAAGCCAGCTGAATTTGAGACTCGCCTGGCGAATCAGTTTTCTCAGCCCCACATACAAAGTGGAAAGGAGACACACAGATGGATTAAGCTGGAGGGAGACCTCTGTTTATATCTGTAGCAGAGGAGGGGAGAATCACAGAAAATATGTCCGAAACTTTGAAGAAAAAGCCAGCCGAGCTCGCAGTCAGAAAGCATCGGGGGGATCGCAGTTGATATATTCATTTTTCAACCCGGCAGAGTTTGCTTTAGAGATGAAAACGCCACCTGTCAGCACAAGAGCAAGAGCATGCCATCTTTCCTGGATGGCAAAATTCATATCTGATGTCAGTTAGTGGCCACAGGCAGGAAAACTTGTGACTCGCATTGGATTAGTCTTATTTAGAAAAACACTTCCAGGGAAGAAAATAAAATCGCAGGCATTTTACAGTTGGCTGCGTTCATCCCTTTGGCTTCCTTTCAGATATATTATCACCAGAAGGACAGATTAACCCAAGTGCACCGCGCTGATAGGAGTTCAAACCGACCCGTTTTGCTTTGGGCTAAAGCTAATAAATTTGATTGAATGGATAGATGACAATGCAGACCTTGAACCAAAGCTGTGAAAATGATGTAATCCGATCATTACATTACTGCATGACAACTCTGACATCACCACGCTTCGGCCCCATGGAACCTCGCCGCCCACTCACACCACCGGCGACGGTGAAGAGAATCGCTGAGGAGAGAGACTGCCGACGTCGGGCGTACCATGTGACCTTTGTGTTGGTCCCCAGGCAGCGGATAGGAGGCCGCCGCATCATGGGACTCGTCTTCCGAAGCTCCCCCAGACGCTGCGCCCGCTCCCTGGGCTCTGAAAGCAGACGGGGCTGACGTAAATGGCCTCCCTGCTGCGTTATCGCGGCGCAGCAGCTCCGGACCCCAGAGGTTACAGGCGCGATTAATGTCTTTCAAATCCAGCCCCTGTGAAAATAATAACAGCCTATTTTTCATATGACACGACCAAGGCTTCACACATTTCACTGGCTTTCACTATCGCTGAAAGGTTCTATTGTGTACGGTGCAACCTCGCCGTTTACACAGACATCTTATTCATATTGACATCTGTAAATGTCACTGTGAGCGCGTTGGGCCAAAAACTTTTAATGGCTGGCATCAAATGCTCACCACACCCATTAACACATTTTAACAATGTGTAGAAATAGAAACAGTGTGTCCATTGTGACTCTGAAGCCTTTGCTATGCATTTGGGTATCTTAACACTACCCTATTAGTTTTTTTTTGCTGGCATGGTCCACGCATATGTACGTATATAACAATTCACAAGTGGGTTTTTAATGTGGATTCCTCACCGTTGTCAGCCAAGGGCCTCCGGTATATCGGTTGGTTTTAATTGAAAACTTTTCCCGAGCGCTTTGGACGTGGAGGCACGTGATACCTGTCAGTCACGACTAATCAGGAAACAGAGCAGACTGTCTGTGCCAGAGTGGAAGTTGGAGGAGACAGGATGATCAAGTGGGGTCACTCCACTCCCCCTGCATTAGCCGAGGCCCGAAGCTCCTGAAACCACAGGCGCAGCTCGACAGCCTCTTAAAGAGCTTGGACGGCCTAATCAAAATCAAATCATCCCCCCATTTTTTTTTCTTCCCTCGCTCTCCCTCGTATCTTTTGGTCCTAAGAGAAACAATTACTTCGAGAGTGTGCAGGGAACCTAGGGGTCCAGGGCTACTCGAGCAGCAGCAGCAGCAGCAGCAGCCCTGTGCTTTAAAGTAGTGTTTTATTGGATATCAGAGCTGGAGGAGAGTCCAAAGAAAATAGGTCTTATTCATTATTAGAGCCAGCTGTGGTTTTCCACTCTGATGACTCATCCATTTTTCTTCCCCCCCCCCTGTTCTCTTGCTCCTTTTGCATGGTGCGGTGAAGCGAGGTTGTGGGTGGGAGGCGTGAGGGTTTTCTCCGAGTCCATATCCACTGGTGATTGTTTGTTTGGATTATCAGGAGTCTTGCCGCCACAAAGTGTGCCTGCTCACTGCTTCACTCAGCCTCCCTCATTCCGCCACGTGGATCCCCTGCACGTTTTTAAAAAATATTTCCATCTTTCTTTCTCCTTTTTTTCCCCCCTCAGTGCCGATAATAAAGACAGAACCCAGTGATGAGTATGATACTTTGGGGACTGCTGGGCTGCCCATGCATTCAAAGCCCTACTACGGCCAGCCCAGGCTCACTCCCATCATGCCTGTAGCCGATCCCGATGCCTGCCTGGTCGGCGGCTACCCTCCCTGCCCGCCTCGCCACGCTGCCATGCCGTCGTCGTCCCCCAGCTCCAGCCCCACCCTGCATGACCTCTCCCCCGTGGCATACAGCAAGTGCCTCCCCAACAGCCCCACCCACGCAGCACCCCCGGGTCCAATGGCTCTCCAGGAGACCCCTAGCCGGCCGAACCTCGCCCACCCGGCATCTCCAGACCACAGCGCCTCCCTAAGTATGCTCCATTCCCAGGGCAGCCCCAGCCACCTCAACAGCCCGGGACCCCATGGTTTCCACCCTATCTATGCCAACAGCAGCCCCTCGTCCTCCCCAGTCTCTCACCCCTCCACCCCCGGCGGGCCCGCGGAGAGTCCGTTCGTTCAGGCCTACAGCCCCAGCCAGGCCCCGGCAGCGGTCACCTCGGCCCAGGCTGGAGGGGGCTCGCCCAGCCTGCTCCGCGAGGACTCCAGCCCCCCGGCCATCGCCATCACTGTCAAACAGGAGCCCCAGGAACTGGACCAGATGTACCTAGATGATGGTGAGTTAAAATAACACATTGTCTAGATTGGGGAAAGTTCTTTTTATGAGCTCCCTGTTATCTATTTTACACCCTTTGCTGATCTGCAAGCCCCCAACCATAGCCACACCCGGCTGCACCCCTCACTATTTCCTGATGAAAGTCTCGCGGCAGATTTACGTCAAGATTTGTTAATTTTAGACCGGGCAGATTTATTTGTTTTAGCTCCAACACGCGGTCCAGCCTGTGTTGTCCAGGCGGCGGCTTTACTTAAAAAACAGTAAATTGCCTTGATGGGATTTTGAAACAATCTGTCAAAACATCAGAGCGCGGAGGTCAGTCGGGGAGCAGCAGAACAAAAACAGTGGCACACGCGTAGCAAACCAAACTGTTGACACAACGACTAATGAAGGAAGCAAAACAATGGGTAGGGGTTTCCTGAACCAAGCTACCCGCCCCCCCCCCTCCTCCTCATTTTTTTGGGAGGGATGCTGGGAGCTGTGAGGCAGAGGCTTTGTTTTCCCGTCTTTTCCCCACGGGGGTCGAGAGCGCGCGGCTGTCGTCATCAGGGGAGACCGCGGGGTCACTGGTCCCCCGCTGCCGGTGACATCAGTCACGCCCGAGGGAGTATATGGTCAGGTTTATTGCCTCCTGTGTCCATCCCATAACGCGTCTGCTGGGGTCACCAATCTGTTATCTGTGTTAGCAGAGGCTCCACTTGTTGTTATGATATATATATTCATAGAACACACGAATGGCGCTGTGCCAGCTTTGACATTTCAAAGTCTCGCATGCATCCTAACCGGGTTGGAGGGCGGGAGGGGAGTTCATCGGCAAACTCTGGAATATCACCTTTTCCTGCCTACCTTTTGTTCAGTAAACTGCGCGTGCACAAGTGTGTGTGCTCAGTCTGCGCGAGGTAGGCACGAGGGGATCAGGGGAGTTCTGCTGTGGAACTGTAATTGAGTTGAAATGCAGTTGTCAGCACATCTGTCAGTTCTGATGACTCCCATTAGTCCTCAGCTCATAAACAGACACTACAGATAAAGGAGGGGTGTCTGTTTGTTATCACCTCTTTAGATATCTTTTTTTCCCCTTTGATCTTTCACTTTGAAGCAACACTTTCATTTCTGTTTATTTGCTTGCGTGTAGGATTAACTGAAAACACTGCATGGCTGAATTTCAGAAAACGTGGAGGAGGGGGTGCAGCGCGGGGTCTAAGGAGGCGCCCATTAAATTTTGTGGCCGATCCATTAAACCCTGTGAAAAGCGGTTTGGTGTACGTCCTCCTGTCAGCAGGATTATCCCAAAGAACTACAAAAGACCAATATCCATGAAGCGTAGGGAAGGAATAATCCATTCACGTTCGGGGCAGAGTCACAATTTTCCGTGGGAAATATTGCACGGGCCTTGGCCGAGGTCGCACTTTCTTAAGTGCACTTCTACTTCTATTTGTTTTCTTGTCTTTTCTCGAGTTCCACCGTGACACCTCTGGAAACTCAATCTGCTGGTTTGAAATTATTTTCTTGCTGTTTTTTCAATAGTTATGGCAGTTAGGAGCTTTCAGTTTAGCGTTAATTGAGTAAAGTGAAACCGTAGCTTTATTTTGCATGTTGTAATATAGTTGTCAAGGGGTCAATTTACACGGACCGAGCGAAGATACACCAAGAGTCCATCGCAGTGCTATGGTGAAATCTCGTAATTTAGTTTCTCTTCCCCGCTACTCCATCCACTGTCACTTAAGCATGCTCTATCTTTCTCCACCCCAGTAGCCAAATGTATTCCGTCAGTGATTACAGTTGCATTAGGGACGCACAGGAATGTGTATTGATTGACCGAGGACAGTGAAGTAGCCCCTCAAAAAACCTCAGCGAGCTACCGTTTTGCATCACCTACCGTCTGCACGGGCATCTGTGGTGAGCTCCTGGAGTCCCGGTAAGTATGCGGTGGTAACAGCATACTCCAAAGGCATCTGCTGTTCCCAAGCTCAGCCCTATCCCAAACCCCTCAAATGAGCCCTAAGCTAAAATAAATAAGATCGGAAGGCAGCTCACGGGGCGTCCCGCTCCCCGTCCGCACGCATTACTGCCGTATGTTAGTGAGCTGAGCGCTCCATTAGAGAGGGAAGACAAGCGGATGACCTCACCACGGCAACGGTGATTTAACGCCAGCCGTGTAGAATAGCGCTGCTCCCCGGCAATTGGGGGCCGGTGATTTGGAGTCTGTGGGAGCACACTTGATCTTCCCCAAGAGTGGAGCGCCTCCCACGCTCCAACGCTGAGGCCTCCAGCTCTCATCAGGCGGAGGAAATGTGTCTCTCCGGCCAGGCCCAGATTTTACGCAGCCCCTGAGAAATCACTCAACTTATCAACGGTGAGCTACTGTACCGCAAGGAGCTCAGTTAGTATGGCAACAGTCTGGACTGTGAACCCCCTTGACTGCCATCCACATTCTCCATGGTAATCTGCTAAACTCCTCACTTCGCCGCGATAGAAGCTGAGCAAATACGCCGGCGCAACATGAGGTGATTATTCTCACTCTGCGGCGAGGCTTTATTGGAAGAATCCACTTGGCCATTGTCGTTTACCGCCACGCCAGCTCTCACCTGCCTCGCTCCTGGAAGCGAAGCGGCGGATTAGCGTGGTTTAGGGAGCGAAGGCGAGAAGACCCCGCTGGAAGACTTGTTGCGTTGTTGACTCACCGCTGGCGGTTGCGCTCGTATAAAAACCCGAAGCTATTCCAGACATTTCGTACTCGCTCGCAGCCCCTCTATCTGTGCTTTACAAGGCACACAAAACCTTAGGCGAATGACATCAGCGTATATAACAATAGAATTTATGAAAAGTGAGGTCTGAAGCGTTTGCCTTGTTAGTCCCGCTAATTAAGCCAAAAAAAGAAACGATAAATGACGGCATGCTTTGTCACACGTCTGAAGGAGCAGTTCTGGTGACATCATACCCCACTTGTCTCAAACAATGTCCATCTGTGCACACATAGACACACATGTACACTTTTTGATGTTTTTTTTTACACATTTTGGAAAAAGTAGCCCACATCATACATTACAAACCTCTGACTCGGACCCCTATTCCGAGTGTTTATGGGCGTCTTGCTGCAGATGTGTGCGTGGAGAGTGGCCTGCTGGACGGGGCGAGGCACTTCTTCCTGCGAGGCTGCTGCCGTGTGTCCTCTCTCATTAGCTGCCGCCGTGATGGGTGATATCATGAAATGCAGCTGAACGCGGCGCGCAGCAAAGGAGCGAGCGCTAATCAGAGGGCCAGATTTCTACCAGCTGCCTCTTGGTGAAACAGAGGGCCCTTATTCACCAAAATAAGAAAAACACAGAGCGCACTGCGGCCTCTGTCGATTTCTGACAGTTAACATATGTGCCCTGATTGCCTCATGTTATGGGGTAGTATTCCACGTGATTGTTTCCTCTACAGTCCAGGGGTCTGCGCATTTTGAAACTCGGCCGGGCTTGCTTTTCCCAAAACCAAAATGTTGTTGGTCCTCTTTCCCTCCGGAAACAAAGACGAAAAAAAAAAAAAAAACCTTCCTGAGGATCTCCGTCCACTTCTGATGCTTCTGAAGGCAACTGGAGGCTTTTCTCATGGAAACTTTTACACATCTTGGCAAGTTGCCCAGACCCCAGGACTCCGCAAAACCCCTAATGATGATTGAGAGCGCGTCCACACCACGCTGAAAACATGCTGAGTCGCTAACATCGGAGTGTGCCGCAAGGCTGGCTGTTGGAAGGGAGGAGGGGGCGGAGGTGGGGGTAAAAAGAGAGGATTGCTGTGTGTTTGTGTGTGTATGGGGGTGTTCATTAAAGTGGAGGTTGAAGTGTCTAATGGGACCCACTAAGGCCGAGCTGCTCTCTTAGGTTTATACAGTATACTTGTTTATCTCTTTTAAGTCAGCAGAGATGCGGAAGCGCCGCAAAGGACAGTGACCCCCCACCTTTTATCCTCCGGCCCCTCGGGGAGGAGGCCGAGCTCCAGCTAAGAGCGCGCAGAGAGAAAAGCCTATCTCGTTGCTAAGTGCAATGCCAAGAACGCACCGTAGTCTCCTCCCAGGCATCACAATATTGACAGGTACCAGAAGAATGGTGATGGCTTTTTTATTATTAATGAATACAAAGAGGATGTGAGCTTTTTTTTTTTTTCTTTACTATTGTTGTTATTGCTGCCTTCTCATATTAGGAATCCCGTTTTCCTGGCAGCCCTCGACATGGTGAGGCACGAGCTGAAGTTTGAAGTTTTATAGTGAAAAGGAAAAATTAATGGGCGGCTGCACTCTGGAACCGGTCTTTGAGAGCCGTTGACCACCTAAGCGGAGGATCGACAGCCACGCTTTTGGGACCGGCAATAAGTTTGACTCAATTTCCTCTCGTTAGGATCAAAAATTATTTTACGAGTTGTCTCTGGCTACCCGTTATTGAATAATATGGTGCACGCCCATCTAGCGCCAACCCGGTCTTTTTTCTTCACACGTAGTAGCAGCGCAGTTGTAGATTTAACCTTCTTGTAAAGAAGATAACAGTGTGCTTAAATGCTGTGTTATAGATGTTCCAATGGGAGAGCAGTAATGGAACCCAGAGAATATCTTAGTGTCTTCACGGTGGAGGGAGAATACCTTTGCAGCTGAGTGGAAGTCCTTTGGATTACCTACTCTCCGTTCGCTCTGACATGTCTTTTATCTCTGTTCCTTTGGCGGAACTCTGGATTTCTGGTTGTGATCAGCTCTTGTTTTTTTTCGTATGGAGAGAATAACACATACAATGAAGAGCACCCAATTAAATACACTATTGTCCAAGATTGTGTGCAGTTTAGCAGATAATTGGATCTAAGTGGTTACATATGACAGTGGCAATGGGGTCACAGTAACAACGCTTTGATTTTTTTTCATAAAGCTCTTTTTAAAACCATTGGGGATATTATTAGTCTTGATCAGTGCAGAAAGATTAATCTGTCCGAATTCAATCCATTCATTACCGCATTGTGCTGGCTTTTGAGAGTGTGTGTCTGTGTGTGTGTGTGTGTGCACCCCAAACCCTGGCAGGGGGAGAGCCAGAGGATCTGGTCTGGTTTCAGTCGCTCCGTCATAATATCCACAGTCACTGAGAAAGAATGTGTCTGCTGAAAAACTGCAGCTAAATTATCTAAACAAATTGGGTTTCTTTTAAGGTCTGGGATCTGATACTCACACACACGTAGATCTGAGACTTTGATTCTGATTTGGAGCGGCTTTTTCGTGAGTGTCTTTGACCCACGTGTCAAAATTACCCGACGCAGATCTGCTACCGTGAGGATGATATTTTAAAAAAGTAAATCTGGTCGCGCCAAAAGCCTGATTCCGGAACGCGGTGAATCAGAAGCTTACGTGTGAGTGTTTGCGAAAGCTATCATCTGGCAGCTCATGGTGCATGATGTATCTCGCGTAGGTTCTCCTGACACAGCCGTTTAGAGGCGCGGTTTGTGCGGCTCGCATTCTGAGGTTTAGGGAACACGGGTTGTGAAGCCACCGAGACGCACGGATCGCGGCAGACAGGGCCTGTGGCTTGGCTCGGGGATCCCGCATGTGTATCTGTGATCACGGAGCTACCACCTCCCTGCCAGACACCCTCATTACCGAATCGTAATATGACAAATGTTGGTGCGGTTGATTGCACTGACAGGATGATCGCGGGGTGACTCTCCCCTCTCCTGAATGCTTCACGGCCGCTCTCTTCGCTTCCGTGAACTTCGCTTCGGTGAGGTTTGCTTCTGAGTTATGATCTAAGTTATAATCTGGGTCAGTTTCCCCCGTTTCACAATTCAGAGTACACAAAGTGAAAGGTCCTTGTGGTAATTTGAGTGCTCCGTTTGCTTGAGTTATTTCAGAGGGTTTGAATGGTGGTTACCGCGTCGGTTTGTTTGCGATTAAAATGGCGTTCTGTAATCTTTGCAAGTACCCTAACCCCAGTGTTTACTCTGAACCACTCGTACCCTGTTGTGATAACTGATCCTCCTGTGAAAAACCAGAAACCATAAATTCATCATGAACTTTGGATACTACTCGAAAACACAAGGGCGGCAATGGGTGGTTTGTTGAAGAACGGAGGCCTTTGATGACAATTGCACATGATAATGGATATTTCTGTCTGTATGTGTCGGTTTCAACAATATTTGACGGGAAAGTGAATGAATTCTCAGTGTTTGTATGCTGACAGCTAGTGCTAGCTTGCTAGTATCAATGTGTTTGTACCCCTAGCTTCTAGTTTCAGGAGATGTGGAACATTGTAAAGACCGGACAAGTACAACCAACCCACCAAGAATTGAAATACTCCTTTAAAAATACAGACAGCACAAACCGCCGAATGTGGAATCTTCCAGTCGACAAAGAGCAGATAACCACACTGAAGTTCTTGACACTAGCTACAGCAGTTTCTCCTTTTTTTTGGTGAGGTATTTAGGGGATGTAAATACCTGTGGCATCAGTAAACAGGAGCAGGTCTCCATTCCAGACCACTTAATAACAGTTCCTCCATCTGAAATTTGTTAGCTCAGTGAAAAAGTATCCTGTAGCGACGGATGTCAACAGAGAAGTCTGATCCAGCTGTGAGGGATGGGGAAAGCCGTTGGGTTTTGCAACAGCTTGGCAGCTCCTCCACGTGCAGAGAGAGGGGGGGG
>CAESWR010000506.1:128947-139709 GCA_903171835.1 Mullus surmuletus | reverse complement strand
CTGTGAAAAAAACAACCGTAACCATCTCAGAGTGGCTTTTGGAGATGTTCTGACCTCAGGTTTCTTTCCCCTGGTCCAACCTCAGGTGGACTTCTGGCTGGACCCCGTCTCCGCCGAGCTCCCTGTCGACATGCGTGTTCCTCGCTTCAGCCTGAGCGCCGTGAAGGAGTTCCTCCACGTCCACAACGTCCCCTTCTCCGTCATGATTGACAACCTGCAGGTATGAGTGTGTTTCTGATTCGAAGGTCCTGGGTGGTTTGATGTTCACAGAGTAATCTCGTTTAAAAAAATCCTCTCAGGACCTTCTCGATGAGGAGAAAGCAGAGATGGAGCAGAACCTGGTGAAGGAGCGCAGCACCAAGAGCTTCAACTTTGGAGCTTATCATCGTCTGGATGCCGTAGGTTTCTGCTTGACTTGGTTTTTTAAATGACTCTCCTCGTCACAGAAGAAGCCACAGAAGACGAAAGATCTAAGACAAGGGATCTCAAAGTTTGGATCGCTGAGGGCCAAATTCAGAGCCCAACATTGGACAGAGGGCTGCTGAAGGATTTTTTTGTGGTTGAAAAAACAGGAAAAAAAATTCATCCATCCAACGAGATTCATCCTTTCGAAGCAAAGTACACCTGGATTAAAACTAACAACTGTAATTCATTGCAGGCTGCCAGAAATGTTTCTGCAGGCCAATGCTGCACTTTGAGAACCTATGGTCTATGAAATCCCTATTTAAATCCCTTTGAAGTGTTGTTCGCTTGAAATAGTCTAGTCATTAGTATCTAGATGCACAAGAAGGTCAGCTGATGTCCTGCACATATTGAGTCCACATAATGCTCACGCTGCCCCACAGATCTACAACTGGATGGACACCCTGGTGGCTCAGTACCCTCAGCTGGTCACCAAGGAGATGATTGGCAGGTCTTATGAGAACAGGCCCATGTATGTGCTCAAGGTGGGTTGCTCAGTGTTTTAGTGTCAGCAAGTGTGTCTGATATGATTGACAACAAAGCTGGTTTTCTAGAGCACAAAGTCTCACTCTGTTAAATTTGTTTTTTAGTTCAGCACTGGAGGAAACAAGCGCCCTGCTATCTGGATCGACACCGGGATCCACTCCAGAGAGTGGGTGTCTCAGGCCACTGGACTGTGGACGGCCAACAAGGTACGACAGCAATGACTCTGTGAGAGCTCACGTACTGTCCATTTTCTCGCTGTATTGGCTCAACGTTCTGTGAATACCAAATGCAGACATTGCTGCTCAGCGTAAAAACTGAAAAGCCAGACAATGACACTCATTTTTGATCATTTGTACATAATGACCATCCTGTTTTCTCACTCAGATCGTCACTGACTACGGCAGAGACGCCTCCCTGACCTCCCTCCTGGACACCATGGACATCTACATGCTGATCCTGACCAACCCTGACGGCTACGAGTACAGCCACACCAACGTACGATAGGGCCTTTTTCATTTTTCATGTGCACTTTTTTTATCTTGGCGCTCGCTAAGGTTGCGCTGGTTTGTGGACAGGATCGTATGTGGCGTAAGACCCGTTCCAAGAATTCTGGGTCTATGTGCCGCGGAGTCGACCCCAACAGGAACTGGGACGCAGGCTTTGGAGGTCAGTAACGCCAAAACAGAGTGTGATTCTTTTTAAATTTAGAAACTTTATGGGTGCTTTTTCTTTTTAAATCATTCAAGAAATGTGTGTCTCTGGGTCTAGATTTTTGGAATTTTTCCCACAACATACGTGTCAGCCATGTGGGCACCTTCTGCTGCCTTGCTCCGTGCCACACTGATGCTCCCGGGGCCCAATGCGAGAGATGCGTTAATCGGGTTTTCTTCCCTCCAGGTCCCGGTGCCAGCAGGAATCCCTGCTCTGATTCCTACCACGGCCCCTCCGCCCACTCTGAGATCGAGGTCAAGAACGTGGTGAACCTGATCAAGAGCCACGGCAACTTCAAGTCCTTCATCTCCGTCCACGCCTACTCGCAGCTGCTCATGTACCCCTACGGCTACAACTGCAAGGACGTGGACCATCAGCCCGAGCTGGTAACGACAAAACCCAGCCGGAATACAGCAAATTAAATCTGCCACCTTTCCACACCGCCAATGCCACCTTGTTGAAACTGTGATTGCGACGTAGCTGTTACCCAGAGCGCCTGCAAATGTTCTTGTTAAAATGTTTGTGTTATCGCCAAGAGGACATATTCTCAAATTAATGTCATTCGTATTTGTCATCCAGGAATGACTTCATCCCTATCCTGTTTTTGGCTGCAGACCATCTCTTACTTCTGACCCTAATTCAATTTTCATAAATGGAAACACTGATAATTTGCTCTATTTCCAAGCTTCACTATTGATATTCTTGACAAATTGTGTCTGCGATTCTGCCAGAAGTCCTCTTTTCAATATTAAGTTTATTTGCAAACTGTGCCAAGTGGAGACACAGTCCTGTAGTTACTCACTTGTTACAAAGTCCATTGAGACTAATTTGTGTTTTTGGGGCCACAAACACGGATCTTAAGCCATTTTTTTCAGATTAATATTTGCAATATATCCCATTTGATTTAGATGTTTTGTTTAAGGAAACTCACCCGTACACTGTGACTGTTGTGATTGACGTAATCTTGTCCTTGCTTTTCTGTAGGACTCCGTTGGCCGTGCGGCGGTTCAGAAACTCACTTCCCTTTATGGCACCAGCTACAAGGTTGGAAGCATCTGTAAAATCATCTGTAAGTACACTATTGCTTATCCTTTTTTTTTTTTGCTACAAATGCCACAGACTCCACCAACAAGACTTACACACAGTACTAATGCTACACCGTTTCCCTCACAGACCAAGCCAGTGGCGGCAGCATCGACTGGTCCTACAACTTGGGTATCAAGTACTCCTATGCCTTCGAGCTCAGGGATACTGGGCGCTATGGTTTCATCCTGCCTGCCAATCAGATCATCCCCACTGCCTCTGAGACCTGGCTGGCCCTCAAGCACATCATGGAGCACGTCCGCGACCATCCCTACTAATGGACCCATTGTTCCCCCCTCATTTCACACCGATGTATATCATAACACCTGAATACACTAATGGATGCTAATAAATGCGTGAATATGCCTTTTGTCTGTGTTTCAGGGAACTGTTTTTGGCTTTCATGTTCCTGTTACGCCATGTTCAAAGACAGTTGTTAAGAAGGCACTTTCTCAATACCCCCTTCAAAACACAGTGATTATTAAATAACAAAGTATAATAATGTCTTTTATGCATTCTTAACAACTAAGCACATAATTCATATTGAACATTTGGGTAAAAAAAAATAAGAGTAGGTATGAGTGTAGTTTGAGAACAGTCAAAGCACTTATCTTAAAAATTAGCGCGCTCCCCCGTGTGGCGTAAGTGTGTACTGCACATTCACACAAGTTAGTTAATTTATTCGGAAAATGTACTATAAAATCATTTGGGACACATATATTTGGACAATGGACGCTGATATACCAAATCATTGTATCGTCTTACCATTTTTAGTAGTTTTTCCATGACAACTGCGCACTTCCCGCCACTTTTTGCCGCCTCTTTTTTTCTCCCCCCCTTAGCATCATCACTTCTCCTCAACTGTGACGTCGAAGAAGCGACTTGATACGAGTTTGGAGCCAAAAATGGGCTTCCTCAAACAAATCGAGATAGAAAACTTTAAGTCGTGGCGAGGGAAGCAAGTCATCGGTCCGTTCATGCGATTCAATTGTATCATTGGCACCAACGGTTCCGGTAAGTGACGTTTTAACGGAGGAACGTGACTCGCTTAATGATCGCGCGGGCTAATGCTAACGTGGCTAGCTAGCTAGCGAGCTAAACGCTTAAGCTAGCGAGCTAAGCGGTTTAGCTAGCTCCTATTACTTTTAATTTAGTTACTTTGCGGCTCTAAACCCAAATTAATTTTAATTCTTATCAAATTTACCAATTACTACTAAGTACATTAATTGCAAGTATCTTAGAGAAATTCAATATAATTTATATTTTTTCCACTTTTCCACTATTTGAGCTAGCAAAGTGAAATACTTACCCAATACTTAACATTATTTTCTTTCATGGTTCTGACTAAAGTTTCTCATAAAACAGCACTTTCTTTCCTTTATTAAATTCCACGCTTTTGAGTAAATACATGGAAAAAGGCCATGAAATGTCGCTGGATCTTTAAAAATATTAAAGTTGATAAACCAATTTGTGGAAAATTAACCCTTAAAAACCCTTAAAAAGTGTTTTAAAAGTTTTATCACCACTTTAAGAGGTCTTAGATTTTCTCAATAAGCTGCCAAAATAGTTTGAGTCAAAAGAACATTGTAAAAGGGCTTGAGTTTATTCGTTTTTTAAAAAACAAAGATGAACCGGTCACATAAAAAACTAGACTATTATGTTTGGAAATTGTCGAGAGCGCCAGAACGTACATGGATGGAAATTCCGAATTATTTGAATTCTTTAGTATGATGGAGGTCTATAATCTTTATCGTAAACTAAAACTGTCAACTTCAAGTTGACACTGGTGGAAACGTTTATTGCTCGAAGCAGTGGTGAGGTGTTAAAAAATGTTAAGAAGGTCTTGACAAAGTCTCACAAAGGTATCGAAATTAACTTCAAGATTCCTGTATATACCCTGAAGTAACACAATTTGTTCAGTAAAGTGTGTTTGTTCAGTACAACCACATTTCACTATACAAATTGTGTGATCAAAATTTGGACACGTTTACAGTTGCGGTACAATTTTGAGCACATCAATGTATCAATCAAGGAAAGTCCAATGTGATGGACGCTGTAAGCTTCGCCATGGGCGAGCAGGCCTCCTGCCTGCGGGTGAAGCACCTCAGAGACCTGATTCATGGAGCCCACGTGGGGAAGCCGGTGTCCAACACGGCCCGTGTCTCCCTGCAGTACCTGGACGATGAGGACCAGGAGACTGTCTATTCTAGAAGCATCACCGGTCAGTTTCATCACGTTCATTGACACAGAAAGCAAATCTATGACATTCACAGCTTTTAAATGAGATATTTAAAGCAGAAAAAGCTGAACATTGATAAGCTGACCCATATCTAGTTTCAAGAAATGGAAATTTCACTGAGATCTGACATCCAAATCTAGAAATAAACTAACCTGACTGCTTTGTTACTTTTCAATTATGTGTCTCCAGAATTATCTTTTTCCATATCCTTGACTTTCTTCCAAGAGTGTGTTCTCAAAATGATCTTCACCCATATTGGCAGCTAAACAGATTTGTTGTTCTTGGAAGCATTTGCATTGTTATTCTTATAAAAAATCTTGAGTGTGTTTTGTAATGAACAAATGATTGCATGGTCGTATTTCTTTAAAGCCCGGCACTGACTTCTCTCTGCAATTAAGCACACTGCAGATTTTATGTGTAGAACACCTTGTACAAGCGTTTAATGACCAGCCCTCTCTTTTACCCCCATATATTTCAGGCAGCTCCTCTGAGTATCGCATCAATGGTGCTCATGTTTCTCTCACCAAATATTTGGAAGAGCTGGAGAAGATTGGTGTTGTGACCAAGGCTCGAAACTGTCTGGTGTTCCAGGTAGGATAACACTGGACAATAGGAAAAATGTGTAAAAAATTGTTGAAATGATATTAAGTCTGCTGAATTACATTTGAAATAACACAATGTGATTAATATCCCAGTTATAGCTGCTTGGTGTCCTGTTAAAGCTGATGGTGGTATGTGTTAGTGTGAGTTTGTTCTTACTGTCCCCACCAGGGGGCAGTGGAATCCATAGCTTTGAGGGATCCCAAGGAGAGGACCAAGATGTTTGAGTTAATCAGTCAGTCACAGCAATTTGCAGCCGAGTACGATAGGAAGAAAAAAGAGCTGCAGAAAGCCAAAGAGGACACACAATTTCAGCACAGCAAAAAAAAATCTGCCAACGTGGAGAAGAAGCAGGTGTCCCAGGAGAGATTGGAGGTAATATACCAAAAAATGGGAGCTCCAAATTTTATTTCTACTCTGTCATAATGGCTTGAGACACCTAAGACACCAAACACTCATAGCACTATACCTGCCAGCCAGATTTATGAGCATCCACAGACATATTAGGTGTCTCTTGCTGTAATTTTCCGATCTCTGGGACAATAAAAGTACCATCACTAAAGTTTTTATTTCTTCCACCGCAAACCCCCCCCCCCCCCCCCCAAGAAGCCGGTGCTCGTCTAAAACAAATAAAGAAAAGACTTCCCCAAACATCATACTATTTATGCTGCCTGATTGGATTTTAAATTTGAGCAGCCGAGCCACGCTGGAGCCGTTCCTTCACTATGATCACATTAAGGGGAAGTTTGTCCAGCAACCTTGGCTCAGGTGGCTGATTTGCGATGCAGTGTGAATGTAAAATAACACGCCATTGAGAATGTTGAATGCCACTCAGCCTCAGAGCCGGTGAAAATTTCACATCACTGTTGTAAAATACAGCTATAACGCTCCCAAGTAGTGCATCGAGGCAGGTGTATCGCATCCTCTGCCAAGTGCATTATGGTTGTTTGTGGCTTGTGACACACTTCATTGAGGTTTGGCACTTCCTTTGGTGCACTCGTCAGGAACAGTTAGGGGTCCAGTGTCTCGCTCAAGGACACTCTGCAGGCACTCCGACTGCCGACTGCTCTCAACCTGGGTTGCAGGTTTTTTACTTGTTTTTACGCTTTTAGTGGCTATCAGCATGAGTGCCTCACTGCCACATCAGCCACTCTGGACCCCTCAGGAAGTTGCTCTTTAATCCGATTTGAGAGGTGTTGCTGCAATCTGCAAGATTAGGGGAGAAGGTCAGTGTACTGCGGTGCCTCTCAAAGTTTTTGGGTCATTCCCCACTTAGAACAAGGGGGGATATTCAAGCCCCACCTGCTCGTACTGGCTAACTTGCGAGACCGGGAGGTCGCGACTTGGTGGCCCCTCACCTGTCATGTCTCCATTCCCCACCAGTGGCACGCTCTCAGATTCCGTCACATGCTCTGCTATCCATTGATCATACCTTCTAAAATGTGATAAGAACTGTTGTCTCGATGATCCAAACATGTTAGAATTATTGTCTGACTTCCTTAGTTGTCTATGTAGCCACACAAACGGGGGGGGAAAAAGATTAGAAAATTGTGAAATGGCTCATTTTTGCTGCATAATCTAATCAAAATGCTTCTCATTGATAAAAGTAACAATAAAACAGACAGCAAAAGCATGAAAACAGAGACAAAAAATGCATCCAATATTCTTTAGTCATTACATGTTAAATTTAATATTTCAAACCTTTTTGTTGCATATTTGATGATTACAGCTCATGAAAGTAAGAACAGGTTCTCAAAATATTAGGGCAATAAAAAGAAGGATTTGTAATACAGAAATGTCAATCCTTTGTAGTAGTATTTATGCTTCGATACCTTTTGCACAAATGATGATCAGTGTAAATTGCTTTGCTTAATGACTTTTTTATTCACTGATTGGCCAGCTAATCCCCCACATCCCTCTCTGCCAGGCCGAGAGGTATCAGCTTCTGGTGAATGACCTCCACCAGAAACGCCTGCAGAGGAGCCTCACTGAGCTCTACCACAACGAGAAGGCGATCGACACCATCAATGATGTTCTGAGCGAGACCCGACGGGCCGCAGCCGCAAAGAGCAGCGCGGTGCTGGAGTGCGAGCAGACCGTAAGAGCCAGCAAGAGGGAACATGGACGCCTCATCCGAGACCAGCAGCACATCGAGAAGGAGATTAAGTACGTGTTAGTTTTGTTAAAATATGCACATTCTGAGCACGTTTTTTTTAAGCTTTGGATTTAAGGACAAAGATCACAGAATAAACCTCAGATCTGACAGAAGCTAACTTGAATTAACCCACCCGACCTTGTGGCTCAGTGCCCAGGAGCATGTCCTCTCCAACTGTCGGTCCCAGTACATCAAAGCCAAAGTCAACACCTCCCATCACACCAAGAAGCTAGAGGAGCTCCATAAATCTGTGGAAAAGAGTCAGAAGGTTGGTGCTGATAAAGAGCAGGAAATTGAGGAGATTCGGCAAGAGGTGGCTGAGCTGGAGCGAACCTGGAGGAGCTACGAGAGGCAGATCCAGGAGCAGGAAGCCCTCCAGGGAAGAGACATCAGTCTGGATAAGGACCAGGTGGGCGTGTGTCCATCATGCTTTTTATTCCGTGCATCATACATGGCAAACAATAGAGCCTCAGCAATAAATCTCCACAGATGTGATGTCTTGACATCAATCATCAGCATGTTTGTGCCGCAGCTGGAGCGATATAAAGAGCTGAAGGAGCTCGCGATGAAGCAGGGAGCCGTTCACAGCCAGCAGGCGGATCAGCTGCACAGGGAGGTGCAAGCCGACTGTGAGAAGATAGCTTTGGACCAGCGCAGGAAGAAGGAAGTGGAGGTACTGTCGGCGTGCCAACACTGCAACCATCACCACCTATCAAAGCATACCACATTCCTGTATCCATCGGAATAATGGCAATAATCCATTGATGTTTGAGTCATGTGAACCACTTATTCTGATCAAGGAGCGCGGTTTTTGCTCACTTCCTGGGAATATTATGGTATGTTTTTGTGCGTGTTGCGATAGTTTGCAAAGAGTTGTGGTAGTTTTCCTGTTTGTATCTGTAAACTCTTGCCATCCCTCTTCTTTCCCAGCAGTCCAGGCTGCCACCTGTTGTCTACCCGCTCATGGGGTCTTCTGATGGACATAAATGTGGCATAATTCTCCAGATCCTGGCTGCGCCATCTGCCAATGAGAATGAGGGCTCTCAAACTATGCGTTAAAATGCTAAGAGAGCAACACAATGTAGCACTAAAGCTAGCAGTTTGACATAATGGGAATTGTGATGGAAAATAATGGTTTGTTTATGTCACGACTTTGCAGCTGTACAATGTGTACATGCTTGCTCATGTAAACACCTTACTTTGAAAAAAAATGGCTTTTTGTGAATGTGAGGCCTAACCAGAATACAATGTGCATGTGAATATAGTTTGTCTTTGTCTCAGTCTGCTCGATTAGTACATGTTAAATTTGATTCGATTAGAAGAGATGGAAGTTTATTGATCCTCTGGACAATGCCCTCAGGGAAATTAAGGTTCTAGCATCAACAGTGCAGTACAGAAAACTAAAAACAGAGAGAATAAAAACAAAGTAATCAAAAATATAAAATAAACAAAAAACACCACAGACCACATTAGTATTCAAACATTTGAATATTAAGTTGTAAGTGTGTACTGATGATTGTGTTGATGATGTGATTAGTAATTCAGTAACTCCTCTGCAGGCCAGCATGCGTAACAGCCAGACTCAGCTAGATGATCTGACGCAGAGAGCAGAGAAGCTGTTGGATTACATCGGGAGCTGCACGTATGTAGAGGCAGCTGCAAATACTTTCAGAGTGTGAGGGTCAACCTGCTTTTCACTTTACGGAGTCACCGTGTCTTCAGTTCAGCTGTTGAGGGGCACCGTCAGATGGAGGAGACCATCAGCGCAGAGCTGCAGCATGGCCGCCAGCGCACCGTGGAGGTGAACCAGGAGCTGAGCAAGGTGCTGGAGGAGCTGAGGAGCGCGCGGCTGGAAAGCCACGAGAGCAGGCGCCAAGTGCAGCGCAAAGAGCTGCTGGAGAAGCTGCGCGCATTGCACCCTGACACTGTGGTATTTTGATTTTACTTCTCATTACACAAGTTTATTCAGTGTTTCCCACAGGTTTGTCTACACGGGTGGACCATACAAGTAGATTCTATAACAGGGGTGTCAAACTCAATCAGACGGGAGGCCAAAATTAAGAACCGACTCCAAGTCGTTGGCCAACCAGGATGGATTTATTTATTTTTTTTGCACTGAAGTGGAATTTATTTAAGTATGGCAGTCTGTGCTTCGCCCTATAGTTTGTTCCAAGGCCGCTTTTTCACTTTTTCAGACTCCACCTTTCGCTTTGCATGTTTTGAGGATTAGCTGTGTTTCGAGGATTAGCCATGTTTTGGGGGTTAGCCGTGTTTGGGGGGTTCGCCATATTTTGGGGGTTAGCCGTGTTTAGGGGGTAAGCCGTGTTTTGTAGGTTAGCGTTAGCTTACGATTCAGTGAACATAAGACGAGTTTGTCAATAAAGTTGCACGCAGGGAGCAGATGACGAGCCTTCCTGATGCCAAAAACAACGCTATTGCAGTTGTGCACACTGAAATTACCTGCGGGCAATTCTGATGGATATAAAATATTAACATGTAGGCCGGATACAATAGTCCAATGGAGTTTGACACGTGTTGTATAAAGTATCTCCAAACTCTCTCCTTCAGTATGGCCGACTGTGTGACCTGTGCAGCCCCGTCCACAAGCAGTACCAGCTGGCCGTCACCAAGGTGTTTGGCCACTTCCTGACCGCCATCGTGGTGGCCTCAGAGAAGGTGGCACGCGACTGCATCTTCTTCATCAAGGAGGAGCGGGCCGAGCCGGAGACCTTCCTCCCCATCGACTACTTAGATGTGAGCAAAAAAGGCCAGAAATAAGCAATGAGAGTTGCGCTCCTTTTCTCGTCTTTGCTCTGAACACGTCCGTACTCTCAGGTCAGCCCTCTGACTCAGCGACTCAGGGAGATACCGGACGCCAAGATGGTGGTGGACGTGGTGCGGGTTAACGTTTCCACGGGCGTCAATGAGCTGAGGAAGGTGGTCCAGTTTGTCTGTGGCAACGCAATGGTGTGTGACACCATCAAAGATGCCAGGAGTGTTGCCTTTGACAGGGGCGAGCGCATAAA
>CAESWR010000506.1:55140-67106 GCA_903171835.1 Mullus surmuletus | reverse complement strand
GGCGCTATGTTATTGCACGGCTGCATGCGTTTGCAGATAAGGTCAGATCTGATAACTGATTTGCAGGGGAAAAAAATCTCTTGTTACAGCTTTTGCAAGAAAGCAATTGACAAGCAGGAAATAAAAGTACTATCAATAGACACAGCAGTCGGTGTAGAAGTACACAAATACTGCAGATGAACCAAAATATCCACAGTAATAAACTGAAAAAACAGCTAAATTAAACCAACATTTCCAGATATATTCACAATCAACAGCATGTTTCACAGTGAAAAAAAACATCACCAAAGTTGCTAGAAAAGTGTGTGAACTTTGGTGTGTGTGTGTCTGTGTGTGTGTGTGCGAGGCAGGTGGTCAGCATACAGTAAATCCATTTGGCACTTCAGGATGATGTGTGTTCAGTAATGTGAGCCAGCTGTTGTGAGAGCACGCGGCGCCGGCAGCCTCGCCTCATAGCCCGCCATCGCCGCGGCAACAAGTATCCCATCCGTCTTCCTCCCTCCCGTAATTTATTCAGGTTTCAGGGGTTTTTCGCTGAGCGGGCAGAGTCTGCTTCAGCATTTCATACACTCCCACACACACACACACACACTCTCTCAAGGATCCTCCCGACGCAGCCGCTGCCGTCCGGGGCGGATGCAGACGGGGATTACGTGCCTTGCTGAAGGGCACCTTGACAGGCAATCAGACTTTCTCGGCATCGACGTGTTTGTTTGTTTTTAATCTCCCCTGAACAAAGATCCATTTTCTGACGGTCAGCTGTCGACTTCTGCTTCTCCGCTCTTCTTCTGTGGCTCCACGTGTTTCCAACAGGTTCACCTGCGCTGGTGGGCGGAGCCTCATGGCGTGACGGACAGCTTCACCAAAAATCACATCAATTGAAAAGTTGTCGTTGAAAAGACTTGCGAATCTGCTCAAGGTTTCTTCTCAAAGGGGAGTTTTTGGTGGGGATGTGTCGGGTCCCTGCATCATCAGTGCTCCTGTTGTGTGTGTTATGTGTGTGTGTGTGTGTACATGTAAAGCACTTTGTAACCATGTTTGATAAGTGCTCTAAAAATATGACTGCCAATAGAAATAATTTTTATAATCATTCTTATTATTAAAAAAATAATAATTTTTGTGTTTGTGTTTCTGTGTTTCGCTCCCTCCAGAAAAACTGGGTTGCGAAATCCAGTGATTACCAGAATACATACTTTCAAAAATACCACACTTTGGCCACAAAATTGTCGATTTCCACCCAAAATCTAAATTTATGTGACATGAAGACGAGCACAGAAACATAAAAACTCACATTTTTCACAACAACCCGCGACATAATCAAGGATTTTTTCCCTGGAAACAATAAATATAAGGGAAGCAGTGTGTGTTTACACATCTTATCACGCTGAAACCAGTGTCCTCCGCACTCTGCCGCAGCAGTAACTCACTATTGGTTATTTTTACCGTAGTTTTATCAATTCGATTCTGCAATTTACAGATAAAATTCCACAAACGCTTGTTTGGACTCGATTCGGGCTTTATTAGGATGATGTCCTTGTAAGCCAGAGGAGAAGCACTCACTGAAGACTTTCATTCCATTTTGAACAGGGTCTATTTTTCATTTTCCTAACAGAAAGATTAGCGGACGCGACAAATGCTGTGAATCCTGCGACGGAACAATGTTCATCCCGTGTCGCCTCTCGTTGGTATTCACGTCTACCTGTGATTATTTCACTGCCTCTAATCTGAAACGACTGCAGTGGCAGAAATGAGCTTGGCGGGTGCGCAGGCTGATCATTTGGTGTGTGTGTGTGTGTGTGTGTGTGTGTGTTGGGGGGGGGAACTAGGCTGAGATGCATTTTAAACTAAAGCAAACTGAGCCAACAAAGCAAACAAATGGTGCTTATTTATTCATGGACGTAACTTCATTTCCATATAAATGTACGTGACCTGTGGGAGCCTCGTTTGTTGTTTAGATTTGGCCGCAGAAGGCAAACAAAAATCTAATTTCTTTGCAATATTTCTATTTCGGGGGTGTGTGTGTGTGCGTGTGTGTATGGGAGGGGGGGTGGGGGGGAATGTGGCCATTATTTCTCTGAGTTATATATTCTTTCATCATCTCAATATCTGATTTCACAGGCCTGCTTTGTGTGCTTTGCTGTGTGTGTGTGTGTGTGTGTGTGTGTGTGTGTGTGTGTGTGTGTGTGTGTGTGTGTGTGGAGGTGCTTTTTTTTCCGTATTCTTATGAGAGGGACTCCGATAAGAATATTGACTCAAAGCTGTCATTGTGTTTCCACTTACTGCTGCTGCCGCCTCTCAGATGACACCTCAAGAGCTTCTTTTTTTTTAGTTATTTTAATGTGTGTGTGTGTGTGTGTCTACTGTGTGTGTGACAGAAACACAAAATGGCTTACCTCTCTGGCAGATAGCAGATGGTTTTCTCCCCCTAAAATGGAACTGGAGCGACGAACAACACAATGAATATTAAGTTGTTTATTGAATTATCGGACCCGCAGGCACACAGGCCTTTGCTTAACACACACACACACACACATACACTCACACACTCATCCACCCCACCCGGCTGTCTCCACCCTCCCCGTCACTTGGGAGCTCACACTTTCTCACATGGCGAGCTGCGAATTGTGTTATGCAACATCAGAATGAGAGAGGGGGGAGGTTTTTAGATGAGGTGCCAAGTAGGACGGATGGCGACGGATGGCGACTCCTTTAAAACTCGCCGCCGTCCGCCCGGGCCGAACGGGTTTGCTTCGCCGCGGCGAGGTTCCAATGGAACAGACGATTGAGATTTCCTCCTGCGAGCAGCCAGATTAGCAGCGTAAACGGCCCGTGATGAGCGCGGATGTCGCCGTAATCCCAAAGCAAACCTGATAATCAACAGCTTTCCACCTTTGCATGTCGGGCCGGATCGTTCACCCAAAAAACGGAAATCCTCTCATTATCAGCTCTCCAACATGTGCGAAAATGCCAAGAAATCCGAGGGCAGCATGTGTGTTGATTAGGAGGTGTTTTGTTAGCACAGATACAGTGTCGTGTCAGAGTTTCAACTTATTGGTAGTTAACCCTTTAGTTACCAATGACTGGGTGTGTTTTCATACCAGGTAGCCTTCAAGGACCACATGAGGTGCCCTTGGTGATGTTCCAAAAATACATTTTTTCTTTTTCATCACAGTTGCATTTATATAGATTTGAAAATGACAGTACCTTAAAAAGCATTGGAAATATGTTTTGACTTATATATCCACTCCAATCCACTTTATTTATATAACACGATTTTAACAAATACAAGGTTTACAAAGTGCTGCACAGTTTTTTGAAGTTTCGAAGTAAGTATCGGTGAACTCTGACCTATTCTAGTTCAATGGTCAAAGCAAATTTGTTATTTCAGAGTAAGAGCGTATCAAACTGGTAGCCCTTTGTAAGACTCAGGACCCAGGAAGTAGCTCTCAGTGTCAAAAAAAGTTGGTGACCCCTGACTTAGAACCCCCCAACCCCTGACCCTGACGGGGAAACTGAGCCGTCCCCAGACAAAAACAGAAACAGTTGGGAAGCTCTTCACTTGAAGGGGGAAGACATGTTGGAAAACCAGTTTGGCTCCCAGAAGCACAAGAGGTTCCCCTGCGAACTGGCCACAAGATGGCACAATCTGACACACTGCAGCTTTAAAGAGCTCCTCTGTGGGCGGGATCCAGGAGAAGACCACCAAGGCTCTGGTTTTCCCAGTGTCTTTAATGGTTCCCAGCCCATGAGATGGCTCCCTCTCGATCCACTCCTCTGCCTGCTAGTTTTTGCATAATTCCGCTAACAGGCGCTCCGGCGGACAGATGGGGGTGAAAACACCTATTAAATTTCCACACTTGAGCAGTTTTCTTGACAAGAAAATCATCGGCTTTGGCGGCGTTGTGATGGCATAATGACGGCATAATGACGGATTCCGGGGGACGTTTTGTTTCAGACGTCTCGAGCGAGGCAGTCCTCCCACCTCACGAATTAACGGGCGCCGTGATCTTTTATTATCCGATTGGCGGGTCTGCCTCTGAGCCTTAATATCAATGTCATAACCCAAATGTCTAGCAGGATTTATATCTGCTGGAAAAGTCACAGCCGGCCGTGCGGGCTCGCGCTCATCTCTTTTATTTGCTTTTAATGACCGACTTTCCGTCTTATCTGCGACTTCCCGCAGTGAGAGACGTGACCATGAGGCTAATGTGGAAGTCGGTGGATAAGATGAGGTGTTTCCGGAAGAAGTCCATGTTCCCCTTCCTCGGCTTCCTCATCATCTTCCTGCTGTTCTTCAACCTCTACCTGGACGACGGCTACGTCCTGGTGGGTTTCACACAACATCCATAAATCAATTAATCAATCCATCAATCAACCAACCAACCAATCAGATTAAGATTAAGAAGCTTTATTGTCATTGTACAGTATACAACGAAATTGTGTTTGCCAATCCTTAGTAGCAGCTACGATGATGGGAAAAAAATTAAATTAAATTAAAGACAGTAAAATACTAAAGTGCAGTCCTAAATTGAAATGTTATATATAAATAGTCTATTAAAAGTAGTGCAAAGAACAGTTCCCAGGTCACTGCGTTTACATGCGCTGCCATCTTGTTTGGTTATGTCTAGAAGGTAAGCGATCAATCAATCAACCAACCAACCAACCAACCAACCAATCAGTCAATCAATCAATCAATCATTCACTTTATTTGTCCCCAATGGCGCAATTAGCTGTGATATAAGCCAATTGAATACATAAGATACGTACATACATGAATAAAACCTAAGATATACATATAAAGTTTAAACATAGCCAATAAATCCAACACTACAACCAATAGCTTCTTCTTCTTCTTTCCTTTCAGGAGGCTGAGAAACGACAGCTGGGAGAGACGCTGATGCATCCTGTTAACTCGGAAAGATACATCCACACCTTCAAAGACCTCTCCAATTTCTCCGGGACCATCAATGTGACGTATCGCTACCTGGCGGGAATCCCTCTGCCGCGCAAAAGTAGGTCTTTTGTCCAGAGGATGCTGGTCTGAAGATGAAAGTGTCTGCTACATTGAAGTGATTTGTTTTCCGCAGAGTATCTGACCATCGGGCTTTCATCCGTCAAGAGGAAAAAGGGGAACTACCTGCTGGAGACTATCAAGTCCATCTTTGATCAGTCCAGCTATGAGGAGCTGAAGGAGATTGTGGTTGTGGTCCACCTGGCGGACTTCGACCTGGTCTGGTGCGAGAACCTGGTCCAGGAGATCACCAGGAAGTTCGCCCATCACATCATTGCCGGGCGCCTCCTGGTCATCCAGGCGCCGGAGGAGTTCTACCCGTCTCTGGACGGGCTGAAGAGGAACTACAACGACCCGGAGGACCGAGTCCGCTTCCGCTCCAAGCAGAATGTGGACTACGCCTTCCTGCTCAACTTCTGCACCAACCTCTCCCACTTCTACATGATGCTGGAGGACGACGTGCGCTGCTCCAGGAACTTCCTGACGGCGCTGAAGAAGGTGATCACCTCCAGGGAGGGCTCCTACTGGGTGATGCTGGAGTTCTCCAAGCTGGGCTACATCGGGAAGCTCTACCACTCCAGGGACCTGCCGCGCCTGGCCCACTTCCTGCTCATGTTCTACCAGGAGATGCCCTGCGACTGGCTCCTCATCCACTTCCGGGGTCTGCTGGCCCAGAAGGACGTGATGCGCTTCAAGCCCTCCCTGTTCCAGCACATGGGCTACTACTCCTCCTACAAAGGTGCCGAGAACAAGCTGAAGGACGACGACTTCGAGGAGGACTCCATCGACATCCCCGACAACCCGCCCGCCAGCCTCTACACCAACATCAACGTCTTTGAGAACTACGACGCCACCAAGGCCTACAGCACCGTGGATGAGTACTTCTGGGGGAAGCCGCCCTCCACCGGCGACTTCTTCATCATCATCTTCAACAAATCGGCCAAAATCAGCCGCATCAAGATAGTCACAGGGACCGAGGACCGGCAGAACGACATCCTCCACCACGGGGCGCTGGAGGTCGGCCAGAAGTCGGTGGAGGCCAAACAGGGGCGGCAGTGCTCGTCCTACATCACGCTGGGCGAGTTCAAGGGCGGCAACATCGAGGTGACCAACGTGGACCACAAGATCGGCTTCGACATCGAGTGCGTGCGCATCGTGGTCACCGCCAGCCAGAAAGAGTGGCTCATCATCAGAACTATCAGCCTATGGACCGCACCGCCCGCCAGCCAGCTCCTCAACTAACGCCACACTCTGTTTAAAGGGATAGTTGGGGTTTTTTTGACAAGAAGTTGTATGAACTCCTCACCATCAGTGTGGTTCATCAGCAGTGACTTTTACCCCACTGCGTCCCGTGAACAGAGTTCCGGTCCACGGTTCGGTGTTGCAGAAAGTAGTTCCGTGTAGTTGCTGGAGTCACACGGCTCAAACGTTTTGCTCCAAAAAACAACATGTGTTCAAAAGAGGGTGACCCATTTGCATCACAAACTCTTGCGTCCAACTTCGCAATCACCCGGCACTATTTTCCCTCTGTTGGTAACCATCATCAGCTGTTTGGCGGCGTTTACATGCTCGGATGAAGACCGCTTTATCCGTGTGACCCCAGCTGCTAGACGGAACTACTTTCTGCAACACCGAACCCCGGGCTGGAACTCCGGTCACGGGACGCAGTGGGGGAAAAGTCACTGCTGATGAACGCCACTGATGGTGAGGAGCTCATACAACTTCATGTCGAAAAATCCGAACTATCCCTTTAAATGTCCGTGTGTCGGGTTCGGATGCTTTTTGGACGACTGCTGGGGGGACGTTTACCCGAATTAAACACAAATCCATATTTTCTTGGGTTGAGATCTGCTTTGTTTTCAACGTGATGTATTAAAAATGATTGTTCTATACAACGTGCAGCCTTTATATTCCTGGATTCACTGCTACATTTATTATAAGATGCTTTCTTTTTTCAGCGCCGAGCCCCGACCGCCGCCAAACGCGCGCTTTGTCACCGGCTCTGATGTTTTTAGAGCCTCTTGAATCGGCACGTTTCTGTGGCGATCAGAGCGGAACAGCGGAAGCGAAACTGCATGGTAATTCAAGCTGATAGGCGAGCTAATATTTTTAGATCATAACACCCCAGTGAATGAGCAGATAGCTGCCATTCTTCCTGTGTTTTTTTTCTCCCCCCCCCCCCAAGTCAGAAATTTAATGAGGACGGGCTCACTGCACCACTGTGTGTTTCTTTTTCTTTTTTTCTCTTCCTTCCCACATCTAAAAATTGAAAAATATTACCGTTTTTATGTGGGATGAAAGTCAAGGATGAAAGGGATTTAATAAGAGTGGTAAGTAGCTGAGGTAGAGCTATCAGATTAAACCTGAATCCCTCATCATGATAAAAGTATTAGTTCCAGCTCCGAGCCAAAAGGGTGAATAGATGAAAAAAGCCCTTTAATGTTGCACAATAATGAGTGGAGACGTTCAGAAACACAACCAGCTGTGTAATGAGAATGACTCCTGTCGGCAGGCAACAATCGCAGCCGTGCCGGCGGTAATGAAATCTCATCTTGTATGTTTCTTTAAAGCTTAATAAGATCTGGATTGGGAATAATCGTACCCAAAAAGCGAGGTCGTCTGTGAGGCGAGGCTGGATATTTGGATGTCGTATCAAAGGTGCTGGAACTGCCGCTCCGGAGATTGGAGGTGTTTTCTCCTTTCTGGTGTATTTCATCACACCTGCTCCGTCTTTAAGGTGCTTTGTCACACTTTGTGAGTTTGGGGGGTTTCAGCACTTTTGTTTGATGAACTCTGCTGCCCTCTGGTGGCGCTTGCAAGGCAGGTCACGCTCGGCTTTTAGCACGAAAAAATGGAAATAACCAACATTTTTGTGGAATTGTAACGACTTAGCATTCGATATTTGATATTCTGAAACTGCACAGGCGATAAACGCAAATATCTCCCAGTTCAAGGTGCACTTAACGGTGCTTTCCTTCACTTAGATCCAGTCACTGTTAGAATAAACTTCATTTAACCCAGTTTTTGGAAGGGAAAAAACAAAGCCTCCTCATACCTGTTGGGAGCAAACGCCGACATTTCCTTTCGTCGCTCGTCTCCTCTGGCGTGAAAGTGTTGCAGGTGTCGTCTGTGCTTCTCCGTGCGAGTCCCCTTCAGGTGCTGTACTTGCCAGAATCTAACAGATGGCCCCGGATAGAGCCAGACCCAAAATTGTTGGGGTTTTTTTCAACAGTTTGCTGCAGTTCCTCCAACTCCTTTCTGACAATAATCAGCCCTAACGAATTGGACAGCGGAGCTCATCACATATTCTTTCCGCCTTTTTTGTCCACAAGGGCCCTCATTTCAGCCGAGGCCTTCTTGGGTTTTGAGGCACATTACAGTTCCTACACAGTTTGGTTGTCTCGCCTCGAAGTTCTTCCTCCTGAATCTTAAATCGGCCCTCCTGTCCTCGAGTGGCCCGATCTGCTCTCACGCCTTCCAGCTCATTTCCCGAGGCCTGTTGCTCGGCTCGATATCTTCTCCAGGTCCTCCTGTCTCTGCCTCCCAACGTCTCAGCCGCGTCTAATCTCCATCAAACTCGTCCACAATTACGTCCTTGAAGTGGGTGGAAACTTTCTCACTCTTCTTCTTCCTCTTCTCTGGCGCACGGAGAAAAGGAGAGTCAATATTCCGAGGTTAGAGGCAGCTGCGCGGTGAAGGACGGCGCCAATAAAAACCTGGCGCGCTGCAAATTACCGCTGCACACATTTGTATTCATATTCTCCCGCGGTGCGAGAGATTGATTATATTTTAAGGAATGAGGTGTTGAGAAGAAGACTGGAGGTGGTCGTTAACGTGGATTAACGGTCGTCAGCTCCGGGTTTCATTTGAACAGGCGCCGGAGGTGAAAACATTGAACTCGGCACCGTCAGAGAAGGATTGGAGGGACGGAAGGCGCACAAAGACAGGAGTTACGAGTCCACAGATGACGGCAGCTTTTTATACGTCATAATAAACATAATAAACCTGTAAATACTCTGTATTTATCTGAATGCAGTATATATACACACAAACAAAGGTGAGTGTTGTGTTAAGTGCTCTGTGTACCAGCAAAGCTCGGACCACCTCTCCAATATGGCGGCGCCGCCCGACGCATTTCGCCAAGAGAGCGCGCCTGCTACGTCATCACGCGGCGACCGTGTTTTGTCAACACAAACAGAAAGCTAGCAGCGGCGCCGCGGCGAAGTTTCGGCAGCAGCCACCGGCCTCCGCGGCGACATTCGGGTAAGTTCTGTTCGATCTCCGTCCATCTCGCAGAGACGAACCCTCACTTTCAGCTCTGATCCGTGTTCGAACCTCAGCCTGGTCGAGCGGTGAGTGCAGCAAACCGCTCCAAACGTTGAGCAGAACTGCTGGATAACAGCTGTCAGCGTGGCCAGGTCCCGCCGGGGCTCGTTTCCCCGAGATTCTGCAGACAAACGTGGTGTTATGAGCAAAGAACCGCTGCGGGGACGGAGTGACGCGGGAGGCCAGCTGTGCGGAAACAGCTGGTTTTCACAGGTGTGATCCAAAGTTCTGGTGGTTTATGGGCTGGAGCGGTTCGTCTGTGGTCACACGGCGGGTTGCCAGTTCCGCCCGGGTTCCGTCACAGAGGTGCCTTCACAGCAAGTGGGTCAAACATCAGCTGAGACTCATTTAGAGACACATCTGGGAGGCGAGAACATTTGGGTTCTACTTGTGATGTTCACGTGAGATCATCTCCAAAAACAACAACATGCATTTCTGGTTTTTAGGAACAAACACACTTCTCCTCAGTGTCAGATTGGCTGAGTCAGTTCTCTCACTTAACAAGCTTCAACCACAACTGCATTCATGTGTAGGAAATCTCTATATATACCAGTGTATATATATACATTTATTAACAAAAGGAGATGACGAGATCACTACAACGGAGTTTGAGGGCCACATTGAGATAAAAATATCCAAACTTTGAGAATATAGCATTATTTACGAGAATAAAATCCCAATATTACAAGTAAAAAAAGCTGTGGTCCTGATACTCCGTCGTACTAAGAGGGTGAAACTATTATTTATTTGCGTAAACTTTATGCTCTAAACCCAATTTTTCGTTTACCACAATTGTTTTGGGACGCAGAGGTTCCTCTGTGGGAACCCGAGCGTGACCGGAACTACAAACTGATGAGGAAGGCAGGATTCATGACTGGATTCATCTCCGATTTGATGTCAGGATCATCAAGTGTGTTGTGGTGTTGGGAGGCGGAGGAGCTCCGTGTGCAGGATCATCACTCAGGACCGATCGTTGATGCGTCACACAGGAGAAGTCAAAACTCAAGATAACGTTCCCGTCCCCCCTTTACTGGCAACTCCTTTACAACGGACCCATCATTATAAATATGATAAGATAGTCCCATTGTGGGGGAATTCCAGACACACCAGCAATACACACCACGTCACATGCCAAGTACCACCAGTACTCGGATGCAGAGGCTGATGTAGGACATCACGATGCATAAAAAGACATTTAGATATTTTTTGAAGGATTAAAAGGCCCTACATACTAATGTTTACGCTCGTTATGGAGCCGCGTCTCCTGTTCCGCCTCGAGGCATGTGTGTGTTTTACTTTTGTCCTCCCTGCTGCATGTCCTATTTGTACAGCAGCGCTCGGTTTCCCCCCGTATCACATCACGCCGCCCATCCGTTTAGAACCCTTCAGAAAATGGCCTCTTTAACCACCGCCTCGTTAACAGCTGCCAGCCTCAGTGTAGCTCGCCTTGAAAAGATTTTCCACCTTTATTTCCTCGTTAGGCACCAACAGTGGGTGGCTGAGTGTTTGATTCGGGTGTTTGGCTTTATTGTTAAGTCCGTATTGACAGGTAGTGTAATGAATGTAGGGCACACGCGCTGCTCGGGGGTCTCGGTTTAATCAGCGCTCCTCTCTGAGGCTTTAAACTTAAAGCGACACTTTAATTTTGATTGTGTTAAACGTGGTTCTCCACTCGCAAAAGGCTCAGAATTATGATCAAATTGTTGGATCTTATCGGCACTCAACATCTTAGCATTGCTTCTGGGAGAAGTTGAGACTGCGCCAAAGCATTACGAGGGTTCTGAAGCCAAAATATGCTCAACTGTGGGCTTTTTTTTGTTGTTGTTTTCTGTTCCAGGTACCGCAGAGGTGAATGAAGTGTAGTCCTCCGCCGGTGCCATTTTGAAAGTGCCAGCGCTGTCGGGATGGGCCAGCAGATCTCAGGTCAGGCGGTGATGACCCGCCTGCCTGAGAAGCTGGTGAAACATGCTGGGCTGATGCGGGACAGTGGCTTCCTCACCTACGAGGAGTTCCTGGCCCGAGTGTCCGAGCTCAACGACGTGTAAGTGGAAGGCTAGTTCATGGCGCTTAAGTATTTTCAACTCAATTTTGTAGTTTAAGTTGTATTTGTACAGGATTCTTTCTATAGGGTATTTTGTATATTGCATTGGTTGGTAAGTTTTTTTGAATATAGGGTACTTGTATATTGTATTTTTATAGGATTGTGATTTTGTATGTTGTATTTGTTTCAAAGCCCAAAGTAAGTAGTACTTCAGAACTTCAGATTCATGCCTTGTATTGAAACTATGTTAACTGCATTGTCCCGATGAAAATAGATAAATAAAAAAGTCTCATCCTCCCCCTCTGTCTGTGCTCGGGCTCAGGACGGCCAAGTTAGCCACCGGTCAGCAGAAGCACCTGCTGTTTGAGGTGCAGCCGGGGTCCGACGCCACGGCGCTGTGGAAGGTGGCTGTCAGAGTCGTCTGCACCAAGGTGAGACACACACACATGCCTGTCACAATAATCAATAAATCAATTAATCGCACGACAAATGACAACAAACCAGATAATTTTGCCGGCCTCAGTATATTGCCATGTGCATGTGTGTTTGTTTTCCTCGTCTCATGCGACCAAACAGACGTGATGTCAA
>CAESWR010000506.1:37160-51966 GCA_903171835.1 Mullus surmuletus | reverse complement strand
TTAATTTGACCTAACCTTGAATTAGCTTGTGTTTGCACTACGACGGCAGATGGTTTTATCTCTAAATTGGACATTATTTGACTATTGGAAGTAAAATAAACAATGTTTATGATGCCAAAAATAGTCCAATCTTTCAGCAAGGTCCTTTAACAATATTTTTTTTTGAAAAGTCTGGATTTGTGCTCAAATTGGAGTTATAAAATGACTTAAAGTAAAGTCCATACTTTGTGTTGCATAATGCTGCCTGAAGATGGCAGCATAACTCCCTGGCATTTTTTGAAAGGCATTGTATTAAAACTGAAGCATTCTTACTGTATTATCTTTAATAAAGAGCTGTTTAGTTGTTTTTTTTTCCCACTTAATGACTTTCTGTTTTGTTGCACTGAAATACGACTTTACATTTAATAAGAAAAGTTTGTTGATCTCTTTTTGGAAACTGACATAATATCCTCTGGATTAAAAAAAGTTCTGTCACACACACATCAGTGATGCTGCATTAAAGCTATGCACTGTATCGTGTCTCTTTTTTTTTGTCCATTTTGTTTCTTTATTTTTGCTCAGTTTCCTGTCATTGCATTGTGTTGACGGTTGATTAATTTAGTTTCCGGCCACCGGGGGCAGCACTGAGCATCACTGTGCTGGCCGAAGAGGCAAAGTAGAAAAATAATTAAATTAAATTCAGATTTTTATTTTTATTTTATTTTTTTGCTTTTTTGTGCAAAATTAAAGGTACACAGTCATGTTTGAAAAATTATGGGGAAAAAAAAAAAATTAAATATCACTCCTTGTTGTTCACGGCCACCAAATGAGCGAAACTGTCGTGCTTCGCGTACGGCACTGGCGTAACGTTTGACGTAAGATGACGCAGCGGTTATGTCGACTGAACGATGCCCCGCCGGAAGTTAAGTTTCACCTGTTAATGTGCACATTCGGCCGCTAATGTTTGTGAATTCAACGAGTGGGGGCTGTTTAAATGAATCCTGGTCGAGACGACGTTGTTTTGCGTAACTTTTTTCAACGTTTGTTCGACGTTTCGCCGCTAGCACCTGTGGCTAGCACCTGTGCTAAAGCTAATCCCGGCGTTTCAGCTAGCCCGGAGATGACGTCACCGGATTGGAGCGCCGCTCCTGGGGAAATTCGGTAAGATTTTTTATTTATTTTTTATTCAAAAAATTCATAATTAAATTAAAGTGATAGGCAATAGTTGTGTTGCGTCACTAATTAAATATATATATATTTTTTTAATTAAAAATTCTATGGTGACAATGAGAGACCTATTGAATGCTGTGATGTAGATGTTTTGGTCAAAATAGCTTATTTTGTGAAACTGTGTACAAATGTAACCACTGTGCGTAGTCTACGACAGAAAAGCATTGGCGATCATATTCGTGCAAAAGTATTACTGCAGTGTTTATTTAGAGATGGAAATATTGGAGAAATAACACCAAAGAGAACAGTTTGGCAACCACCAGGGGTTTCTCAATCACAAAGCCCTCAGTGAGGTAGTTTCAGGGCTTTAATGCACTTCTTTTTTTTCTTGCAAAAGCATGTTCTATAATTCACTTAGGTGAAGACTCAATCTCATTCTTTTTTTTTTTTTTTTGCTTATTTTACTTTAGACCTGTAAATTAAGTCGGTCCTGTGAAACATGCATATCCATACTGCACACAAAAACCCATCGGGTCATGGAAACTTTGTGATTATAAGAAACCTATTTATAAGAAAAGTAGATTCTCCTTATAAATGAGTCCATTCTACATCAGGGTATGTGGCGGTTGCTCTTGGATACATCTGAATCCTCTAGTACAAAAGTGACTGCAGTCCCATTAAAAAAAAAAAAAAACAAGTACACACTGATTAGTAACTTTCACCAGTGCAACATGGAACATGTCTAAAACTTAAGAAAAACCATGCGAATCCTGCAAAAATAAAATTGTAACAACCCATTTTCAGAATTTATACAAAATGTAAAAAAAACAAAAACATCTAACAAACACAAAAACACCGTAAAGATGCTGAGGGCACTCAGCCACAGTTGTCTTCAGTGTGGTGAATCACTCAGCTGTTGGAGTACCTTCGGTTTTAACAGCATCTCGCAGGAAGCTGAACTCGTTGCACAGTGTTTCGTGACGGTACGCCATGCGGATTTGCGCCACATTCGTGCGCTGAATGTCGTTGCCCTCTGGTCCGTCTTGTAGATAGTTGGAGCCGATGAAGTACTTCTTCTCCTATGTATAGGAAGGTAAAACACATGTAGATCACAATGCTTTCTGATTTGGGATTCCAATTTCATCAATTAGCGGACTAATATTATCTAAAGAATTTAGTGACTGAAGCATTTGAAGTGTTACCTGATGTGAGAGGCCGCTCTGCAGCACGCTGTTTCTGGCTATTTCACACAAGTCACAGGTGCTGAGCTTCCATAGCTGAGCTGCAATGGCGTACTCCTCCATCAGGGCTTCCTGGAGGGTTAGAGGCAAATATTTAGTGATTCATGCAAAGAATATACATTTTAAGTTCAGCAATCAGTTGGATGATACTGATGCTGTGCGCTATGTGATATCCTGTTTCCTTTACGGTAAACAGTTTGTCGGACTGTTCTTAAACGTGCAGATTGTGACGGTTCTGACCTTGGTGTAGTGGAACTGCATGGGGTCATCAGTGGACAGCGACACACACAGGCCTTTCTGAAGGAATTCTCTCAGGGGGTTCTTGGAGTACTCCAGGAACAGGCTGTTGTTGCTCAGTGGGGACATGGCAATTGGCACTTGGGCCAGGTAGTACAGATACTGCAGGACTGGACTCTGGGGAGGAAACAAACAGTATGTGAGCCTGAAATAGTTTAACTTCTCATGCAGTTGGCATCGTGTTTTCTTTTGCACGGGAGGAGATAAGGTGAATTCTGTCACCGAAAACATTATTATTTCCAAGTTCAGAATAAAATCATTGCTGCCTTTTCTGTAAAAAGATGACGGTGGGTTTAACTGTTGTTTCTGCTAGATTTCATCTTATTTTTGGCCAAAATAATGGCTTCATTTCGGTTTGAATGTGTGAAATCATACCACATCTACTCTTCATTCTTAAATCTTAGCAATGATGGAACATAATCTCAGTTTATGCCTTGATATTCAAAAGAACTTGTTTGTCAGACCAGATTATACCCTCACCTTCTTAAGGTTGAGGCCGTGGGAGATGTTGTCAGCTGTCAGGAAGGCTGAGACCAGATGTGTGATGGAGCCGGCTTCGCCACAGTGGGGACGGAACAGGAAGGTGTTCAGCCCGCGCTCCCTGGGATCACACAAACAAGTTAATCAAATACGTAGATGCTCTAAAGATTGATTTAGATATTCATTCCATTCTGAGAAAGTCAGGTGTTTCAAAAAAGCTATAGAGGAAAAATGGGTGGAATTAAACTTGTCAATGTTTTTTTTGCACATAAGACTAGTTCTGCTATGGTGCAAATGGATTGGCTCAGCTTGACCAAAAACCACTTTGGGAACTTCAGTTTGCCACTTACTTGCGCAAGTTGTTGAGCACCATTATGTTGGCATACATGTAGAACAGGTAGTATGTGTAGGGAGGGTTATCGTCAGTGGTCCATGACTCAGGCTTTGGGCTTTTGTAGGAGAACAAGTGATCGCTGTGCTTGGACTCGTCATCCACACTGTCAAAGCCTGTGACCTACCCACCAACAAAGAAAAGTCAGCGTATTTCCAAAACGTACATTACTCAACTGCATTTCGTCATTGGTACCACAATTTCTGAATTTCATGTTGATGTCAAAACTTAGAAACATGAATGCAGCTTCTTAGGAACACTGCAAATACTTACATATTTTAGGAATACATGTAGTGTCGGGTGCTTTTGTGGATTGACGGTCGCCTCAAAGAGGGGGAGGAAAACGTTCTCAAGCATCTTGGCAAAGTTTGGCACGAGTTTCTTCAACCTGAAAATGTCGCTGGCATGGCAAAAGAGCTCAAATTATCTCACATCCTCATGAAAAATATTTTTTTTGCCAAAGAAAGTTGTGATTCTGCCGTTGGTCAGCACTTACTAGATTCTGGGAACTTGGATCATCCATCTCATGTTGGGCGAGTGGACTTTGTGCTGGATGAACCAGCTTGCCAGCCTCTCCCACTCGCCTGCAGAGCGACCGTAAATGGACAGACGGGGCTCAGCATGCTGGTACTTACTCTCCTCAAGGTCCTTAGACACCTCCTACAACAGATGCCAAAGCCACAGGAAGATGGGGATATAATCATCATCATTCTCATTGACTCATGGGGTTTGGTGACCCCATTTAACTCCAAGATGGTGTCTCCGCTACCAGCACACCTTGACGAGACGGGCAAAGTATTCTCCGTTGATGTAATTGTCCGTCTTCAAGTAGATCTCTCGCAGCTCGCTCGCTCCCACGGGGTTGTACTTGGAGTTGAACTTGTCGAACCGATGAAATGTTTGTCTTCCCTGAGAAGAGTCATTCGTGAGAGAGGGTGAATCTTATGTACCGATCATCACATTCTCATTCCAACAAAGTGACTGTATTGATTATTTTCAGATTAAGTATTAGCAGAGGTTTGCGTGGAAGTATTGCGCAACGCCATATGAAACGCATGAACAACCGTAATTACATCCTCGTGTCAACAAATACAGGTTGGCGGAAATGTGCTGGAGGTATTTGAGAATGACAAGTGGATTCTTTGCAAACACACGTCATTTTTGCATCTAGCAAGTGTGGTAAACTTGGTGTAAGCCTCAGATCATCCAAGGAATGTTAATTAAATTGCTTTTTTTTTGGATTAACTCTTACAGCATGCACGTCCAGCGAGTCCACTGTGAGGTCATAGGGGTCCATTTGGAGATGTTCAAAGACTTGCTTGAGCGTGAGCTTCTGGCCGCCCTTCTCCTGGACCACGCGATCTGCCTCTGTCTGGTATGTGGTCTTAATGAACTTCAGCAAATGCTTCTGGTTCATGCAAGCGGCCGCGTGAATGTGCGTGTCCACCTGTGGTGTTGAAGCAAAGCAGTGATAATGTGAATAAATTACATACAGCCATGAATATGAAGCGTATTTACAGTCAGGACAAAGAAATGGCAAAATAATTTAGGAGGTAGATTAATTAAGTCCCAAAATAGGTCATCGGGTTGGGTGGTTCTTTTTTCTGAAAGATAATGACAATTATGACGTCAATTATTGTTAATTGGTGCAGCTCCTACCTACAGAAATATAGATGAGAGGGTGCAGCTGGAGAGTGGCTAATTTTGCACAGTCAGAGCAAATTACTGCTGCACCCTAAAAAACTTGCTTAATCATTTACTTGATTGAGATGATAATTTGCAAATTAAGCATCACACTGCAATGTAGAAGACCTCAAATGAGCAACTAAGCTCATAAACTCATGACAAACATGTTAATGGAGTTTATAATCAGGGATTTACAATAGTACCTTAACATTAGTGATCAACATTATTGGCTTAAGAAGTCCCTTAAAACTAGCAGTGAGATGAGTAACATTCAGACAGTGCCTGGTCTATTAGGTGGCATGATTACCCCTTCACACTTGAGATGCAAAATTTCTATTAGGAGTGACAGCAACAAGCGAATACATGTCAGCTGCATGAAACGATTTTAAAGCTGCCATTCAGAACAAAACAAACACTTTCTGAAAAGTAGGAAAAAATGGACTGCTCTTTAGAACTTATAAAGGCAGTGTGTGTATATTCCTGCATTAGTTATCAGGTGTCAACAAAAAGCCAGATGACAAGTATGTACCGACCTTCCGGACGTTGTAAAAGTCTCTGTGTGAGACACTTTTCAGCTCCTTCAGCTCTGCCATCTCATTCAGCATTTCGTGCAGGTAGAATTTGGAGGCCAGGAAGGTCAGCCGCCTGTGGCAGTAGGATTTCCTGGTGTGCAGCAACAAAAGTCATCAGAATTGTGTAAACCTCAAGCGGCCAATTTGATCTGGTGATATTGAGTGGTAATTGTGTTCTCACGTTGGGCCATCGGCGATCATGGCGAGGATCTGGCTCAAGTCGATTGCAAAGGTCTCCAGGTCTGGGTAAGGGAGAGTGTGGGGCTGCTCCAGTCTCAGGGCCTCAGCATTGTCGTACACATGGACTATCCCATCCTTCATCTGCAGCTCGTAGTTCAGGTTCTCAGGAATGCCCTCCATGGAGTATGGATCCTCCCCCTCATGAGGGCAAGGCCAGAGGTCTACAATTGTTGGAGGACATGAAAACCAACAAGTGAGGGTTGGTTATGTTCAGTGAGAAACAGTTGTGTGTACAGTAAATACTTTTACCTGGCAAAACCTCGTCCTCCTCCCGCCACGTCTCGCTCTTCGCTGAGCTCAGGAAGCGGGCTGCGGTTCTGGGAAAGCGGTGGTAGGCCAGCCTAGAGTACTTCTCTCTGATGTACAAAGCTCTTAGGAGGCTCTGTGCTGCTTGCTCGTAATCCTCGACGGTGACCTAGTTAAGTCAAAGACACGCAAACACTGCTTGAAGTATCAGTTTGAATCTGTTTCATCCTGTTGGTTCTATTCATGGGAAACACTTGACATGCTTGGTAAACACTTGGCATGCCTTTATTTGTGGACTTCCAGCAAAGTCCACCTCATCTATCCTTGGGGAAATACCCAAATATACCAAAGAATGCCATGGATTCTTCCTGCACGAAAGGGCTCCCTCCTTCGCAGGTTTTGGGGAATTTCACTGTGAATTGTTTTCTGATTACAGACAGACATACCCACACCTGCACAACATATTGGCCAATTCATCATCCAAATTTAGCCCAAGCTTCTCCCATCCACCAAGTTCATTGTTATTTGACACAAGTACTTTTCACATAATCAAAGCCACCAGTTGAAAATACAACTTCTTTAAAGGGGGTGAAAGTGGGGAAAGAAAAGTTTGTATTGAAACTGTCTGATCAGGCTGAGCAACCTGCTTGTTTTTCTTGCATCATTTCAAAGATAAAGCCTGGGAGGGAGGACAGGTCCTCAGTATTGAGCAATGCTGGCTCTGAGTGCAGATTTGATTTCAGGCAATATGTAAGCAGAACAGGAGGATTGATTCACGGTGAAAACATTCCAATTATGTCATTCCATGGTCATCTTTTTGAGCAGACCTTATCCTTGAATGTTTTTTGAATAACTATTTTGCATGACAGTGGTCGGAAGTCGTTTGTCTTTCAACAGAATATCTATGAAGGGTATGAGGTGTGTGTGTTGGTGCCGCTTACCCCTGCACAATAGTCTCCACTGATTGTAACTCTCTGGAAGTCAAGTAAGCTCTCTACAAAAGCGGGTTCTTGTGTGGCTGGTGTGGCAAGTGGTGAATGCCCAGACGTAATCCAGTCCCCGATGGGAGGCATCTGCAAAGACATCGACTGCGAACGCTTCAATTTGAAACTCTTCTTCCTGGTGACACGAAAGATAGAATTACACTACTTGTGTTTATGTGTGTGTGTCATTGCATGCAGGTTCATGTCGAAAAGCTATGTAGAAAACATAACTTTTGATTTAAAAACTGGATACCTTTTAGCCGACTCCTGGGAGTGCTGCTCGGCCAGCTCCTTTTGCAGAGTGCGCTCCCGGTCCTCGTGCAGGCCGATGGGACAGTCCTCTGGCACGGTGAAAAGCGCCATAGCATCCTTGGTGTCCTCCTCCTTCAGGGCGCAGGCATAGACCTTCTCTGCGATCAGACGCACCTTCTCATCCGCCTCGCTGATGGAGATCCTTGGGAAAAGCCGAGGCAAATCTGAAAGTGTCAAGATGCATTTATTACTCAAAGGTTTTTGATGTCTCTCTTTTTTGCTTCCTGGATAAGATTTGCTCTTCACAGTGGTCACTGGCAGTAGTTACAAACACGGCAGTGTGGTTTGTTTACTAGAAATTATGGCAGTGATTGTAGAGCAAAGTAATAATGTCATTTTGGCATTGAAGCTCCTAGTAGCACGTTATATTTCATTTCTTCACTGCAATGAAATATCATAGCACTTAGAGCAGAAAAAACATTTGGTTAGTGGTGACAGTAAGTATAAATGCCAGCGAGATAAACATGAGACCTGCGACCATAACAAACTCCAGGCTGGATGTGGGTGAAGTCAGAGACGAGCTTGGCACATTTAATGACGCCTCGTCTTAACTCACACCAGTAAACTTGTCTTCGTGGCTGACTTGTATTTCGGTTCTGGCTGCATGTTCTGCACAAGTGTCATGCAGGCACATTACAGTAAACAAAATGAATCCGTGTGCTGGCTGTTGGAGACGTGCAGTATGACCTCTTAACCCCTTGGAGGGGCAAGGGTCGGCCTGTGTTGTGCCACGCCATTCTGGGAAAGTATTTGACAAGAGAAACTGATTCTTTACAGCTTTTGAAATATAAAAGAGCCTCAATGTTAATTCTCCACTATATAGTTTTAGGTGATAATTTTTCTCCACTGTAGGAGTGTGGTTTGTTTTAGGGGCTTGATGGAGAGCTCAGTGTCTGTTAAGTTTTCTTTCTGCATAATTACATTGCCCATTTATGTCTGTAGAGTAATTTTTCCAGGATTATATCGATAAATCCTTGTATAGTTTAATGGAGCAGCGGCGTCTGACCCTATGTGGCCAGAAATGTAGTTATCAGCATACCTTTAGTTTAGTTCTCAAGACCTTTTCATGGGAAAGCAGTCATGTTTATTTGTATTGACCTGACCTAATTCTCCTACATACCCATGACATGATCTGAGGTTCTATTTTTGAATTTGATTCTGTGAATTCATAGTCGGCCCAACGACACGCAGGGCAGCAGAGTTGTTTTTAAATAGCCTTGTCGGCTGGCTTGATCCGTTTGGTGTGAAACCGCCTCCAACATTCTCCAACATTTGGCCATGGAGACGTTTGGCTATTCTGATCGCCATACCATTGCTGTCACTAGCAGTCTAAATGTTGCAGTGAATGTTTGTCACGAACAATAAGTCTTAGTGCGAGTATTCGAATCGGCTGCCAGAGGATGGGATTTGCTGTATCAAATAATCCACACGGCGGCTGTTGGACACATGCATCTATCAGTCAAAGAACGTCTTGCTACCACCATGGCAACATGAACATTTGCACACTTTTGAACTTGCTTCTTGCTTGGCCAGCACGTTTCGGAAGCTGTCATTCCTTATGAGCTTCCTGGCACATGTGCACTCTGTGCACAGCAACAGCTGAGCAGCCAGAAGACCTTGACCTATGTCTCCCCAACTGTAGAAACCAAATCTACAAAAAACAGTCTGGGTATGTGGGAAGGGTCTTTAAAATATGCAATAGACTTTCAATGAATGACCACCTATTCGTTTCTTGAAGAATTGTTTGCCTGGACATACTAAAAGAAGACCACAATTCTATTATCTCTAATTGTGATGTTCAGATGTCATTTTTGGCTGTCAGATGTAAAATCGTGAAGGCAATATCCATCAATTCAGCAGGAATAACCCACAGACACAGTACACAGCAGGCATAGCAACTGCCATCACATTGCATCTCATACTTTGCAGAATTATCTCTGCTTCTCTTACCTTCTGCAGCGATTTGAGCCATGTTTGGCTGTCTCAGTCTCTGCCTGTTGAGTTCAGGTACCTCAGCTTTAATTTGTCTGCGTCTGTCTTCTCTAGATTCCCTATGGCTCTCAGCTTATGGGTCCACTACTTTCACAAGTCTGCCACTCGATGTTCTGCCACCCAACGTCAGGCCTCACGCAGCACTTCTAAGTGTCGCTGAACCTTTTCCGAACTGTCAACACTGTCCTGGGGTCTGGGTTCGGGTTCTGGGCTCTTCCCCGTACATGCGATGCGTCTCTGGGTTTTTTTCGGTCCAACTGCCTCTGTCAGGAGGTGCTCCCCTGTTTATGTTGTCAGGTGCCTGTATGTATAATGCAGCTGCTAGTTGTTGCTGTTTGGAGTGTCCCTCTCGATCTCTATTTTAGGGTGCTTCCTGGCAACAGGAACTGCTAATCCAAGCTGGTATGTCACAACTGGCCGCTAACATGTGAGCGCCTATCTGTGAGAGGAGACAACAAGAAGTAAAGGAAAGATTACGGTTCTCTGGGTCGTGCTAAGACCCTGGGAAAGTACACCTTTAGCACTTTGCTCAGTCCGTAAATATTAAAGCACCGGCCTCAGTTTGGTCCAGTTTGTTTTGGTTTGTTTGTCACCAGCATGATGCAAGATCTGCGTATTTGATTTTGGCAAAACTTGGTGAAGTCTTGTAGTGTGGCCAACAGATGACCCTTGAGTTTTTGATGTAGATCCACTTGGCAAAGGTCAGAGATTAGCTCAGGCTTTACTGTTTTTTGGGGTTTTTTTGTGTCTGTTTCAAAGGTAAGGGACCTATTGTTCTTATTACACAGCTCACCATAGAACCCTCTGCTTGCTCAATTGCAGGTTATGGTTTAGGTTATATTATCTTATGACTAGGGGAACTGTGTCCTATCAATAGATCCCTTTGTATTGCCTTATGTTGCTCGTTACAGTGTGTGTACAGCCCCAACTTCAGACTTTACTATTCACTTCTGTGCAGAGGAATTTGCAGGTTTGACAGCACATGACACCAGTAATTAACATTCAATGAATTTGTTTGTGTGGAAGCCTTTAGTGGAGCTGTTGGTACCTGAGTTTTTGGTGGTGTATTTGGATTATGAACCTGGGGCGGTGTCACTCACTGGACTGGATAGCAGAGCGATATCGAGCCACCTCAAAACAATTCCCAGGCTGCTGCACAAGGCCAATGTGTGTTATGTCTGGCTGGTTATGGGCTGTTTACTTCCAGTTGATTGGAGTGGGCTTAACCTGACACTACTAGGCTGGTCGATATACGGAATACAAGGAGGCTGCTTAGTACTTGTCAAGATGAGGCTTCTTTGCAAAGTGACAGTGAAGGTGGTGGGGGAGTGATGCATTGCACGTGACAACAACATCCTCCATGCCCAGACGGGCATGCCCATCAAGATTTCACAAAATGCCCAGCCTGGACTCTGAACTTTAACTATGCACTCAAATATTACTAATATTAATCTGCTACATACTAATGTACGTTGAGTTTCTGTGAAACACTTTTCATTCCTGAGTGTATTGTGCGACTTGCAGTATGGGATGGAAAACTGTGGTCAGCCTTCACTTTGCAGCAACGGTACTCAAATAGCAACAGGGGAAAAGTGCAGTGCACTCTTGAGTGGGTGTATGAATCCATTTGCCCCATTCAGAGTAGTTGTCATGGCATGCACGAGAGCAGCATTACACAAGGAATTATACTGTGGGCTTTTAAAAGGGCTCTGATGTTTATGGAGGGGCTGTGTGTTTTGATTAGGAGGCAGCTGTGAATGTTTGTAATGGTTTCTTGTAGCCTTTGCACTCAACATGTAAGGTCCTGCCCTATTTTCCTTCCTTTTTGAGGGGAGTTGGTTAAGTGCTTTCTCATGAGGGCATGCTGGGTCCATGTAAATAGTATTGTAATTCTGGGCTATATTGTCTCTGATAGAGAATACGTATAACTGACAAGGGTTGCTACCCTAGTCTAACCAGTTCTCAGGGACAAAGCATACTTGGTGAACTCAATGACTCATGGTAATGTTAAGTTGACATTCAAATCCGTGTGTAGAATGATGTGAAGACAGGGATGAGTGTGGTGCCCCAGATATGGATGAGTGTGGTTCTTTTCCCATGGTCATCTGTGCCACAATGCACATTTATTTGTTATATTACGATAAGCCCCATGAATAATTAATCACAAAGTGGAAGTGAGAGATGAGCATGTGTTTCTTTGTGGCCCACAGTTGCTGTGTGTTCTCCATGTGCACTGCATGTACAGTTTACTCACCTTTGCCAAGGCAAGGCGTGGACTGCTGCTTACACAGGGGTGTTTCCCTTTTCTTCATTTTGATCTGTGTTGACATAAGAAGGGAGCAGAAAACATTGATATGAACACTGAGCTAATCATTGTAATACACTAGATGCTACAAATCAGACTACAACAAAAAAATCCCTGTTATTTTACAGTTAGACAGTTTCTTCCTTTTTTTTTTTACCAAAAGACTTACACATAATGACCCGCAACTATTTCCAAGGACTGTGCAGTGTGATTGATGCACGTTTTGCAGCTCCTGTAACAACCAAAATAATCAAGCAAGAGATCAAACTGAGAAAGCATCGCCCTACATGATAAGCAGCTTTGCAGAATGACTGGTAACACTTTTTTCAATTTTAACGATATGAAGTGCTTATCAAGGAACCATCAGTATTGCATATCAAAGTGATCAGTGCCTAACAACAGTTACTAATCTATAAGAAAGGCATCTGGCATGCGGTGTCCTAGATTCATAGGTGGATGTCCTGAGCTTGTGCTCTCATTGGATCTCATTCAAAATATGAATAAGATCTCAACAATCTGAGGTGCCAGTGCCCAAGGTCAATAACAAATCTGAATATGCTTGACATTTTAGCAGCAATTAGGGCAGGGACTCATCTTTTGCAGCTAAGACATGGAAAAAGACTGAAGTAAAATTTAGAATCATCAACCACAACGTGGTTGGTACAGAGCATTGAAGTTGTTTCACCGAACTTCCTGTTTTGTCTTACAAAAAGCATGTGTACACAGGCAAATGTTGCAACGGCGAGTGACATTGCTCTTTTTCACATCTTGTCAGTTTGCTATCGTCACAGCACTTCATTTGTGTGTTGTTAGTTATTCAAATATTTCCCCAAACATGGTGAGTGGCAAAATAACAAGGCTGCAACAACGGTGTCGATATATTTGTGGATATTCTCAGTCATCCAGGTTATGGATGGTAATGGTGTGGATGTTGCACAAATGGGCCCTACCCTCTTGCTTAATGTGGCAAAGCTGCCCACTCTAGAAATCTGCATGTCTTCACCACAGAGATGCTTTGTCATCCATATCTGATATATCAGAGTGCTTTACTTTAGGTCCTATTTTAGCACTTAATATGATTCCTCTTCTCACTGCACACTAAATACAATATCCACACAGAGTCCTGCAACTTATGGCCGTTATTTCAGAGAGTCTTCCCTTGGGTCAAGTCTGTGCTTGTTCATTCTTTAAGGAAACAACTAGACAGCAAGTCCCGGCCTGATAATGGAATGTTCACATATCAGGACCCCTCTTACGTGTCAGAAATGTTGCAGTGGAGAAACATATATTCAGTTTATCCTCCAGAAGGCAGCTCTTAGTTGCAGCAGCAGCAAATATGCTGATGGGACTCTAATCTTGTTCCCTGCAGAAAGAGGCTCAAGACGGCGCGTGTTTTCTATAACGTGTGTCTATGTTGCACCTTTCATCTTCTCAGCTATAAATAGCAATAATGGCGTCTCCTTTGACCCATTGGCTGCACTGCCAACATGATTTGTGAGGGTAACGTTCTCACACAGATCTGTTAGCCCTCTGAGACCTTCACACGACAATGTTGCCAAGTTTTACTGTTTGTAATGTGTTTGCTATATGCAGTAGAGTAACAATAGCCAACGTTCAAATTGCGGCGTTTGGAATCTGCAGAAAACACAAGTAGATTTGGCAAAAAAAAAAAAGAGTTAAAAATAAAGATAAGTATGCATGTGGCCTTGGTAAACTAATTTAACAAGATAGAGACTTTCAAAACACTGAACTAACAGGCGATGCATTTGTTAAGAGCATATAATAACATTTATATGGTCTTGTATCTTATCCACTGGAAACAAATCCAAACACATTTTGACATGTCTGTCAGCACTTTGTGCAGCAGTAAGTAAATAATTACAAATGGATAAATAGGCATAATTCATTTGAGAGTCATTTAAGAGATCATTTAAGAATAATCGTCATTTATGTATTCCAAATGCAAAGTAAATTTTATCTGATTCATTTACCACCTCTGCCTTTTTAAGTACATTTTCCCACTGTGAGACTAATAAAGGAGTATCTTAAGTAAGTGTGAGTTTGTGTCTCATAGTATATGAGACAGACAGTATTACCAGCCTGTACCTGACCTGAAAAACTGGGGCACATGTGAACTAAGTATGGAAACAAGAGCAGGAGAAGGAATGTAAAGGACAAACACAGTGGAAGAGGAGCTCCGACAACTGTCACCAGCTTTCGTCAAAAGACATAGAATGTTTTTGTTGCTGAAAACCTTCAAGATGAATAGTAGATTGAAGTAAAAAAAAAAAAAAAAATTTTAAAAAATTAAAAAAGAGCAATGTACTTACTGTTTTAAGGGTGGTGCACTCAGTGACAACACCTTTGACAGAACCTTATTAGGTATGGCAGAGTGGAGTAGTGGGAGAAACGTCAAAGCAGGCAGACAGTCGGCCGGTTCTCTCCTTCACTGGCAGATTGGAACAAGTCGCACTATTTGACTGCCTGAGCCCGACATCAGCATCAGGAAGTGATGGCTTGTCAGTGCAGTTCAGCCACATAAACGAGGAAGTGCTGGAGGAAGCATGTATTTACAACCATTCCTCTTTCACTATTTCAAAACGCTGGGCAACTATCTTTAGGCCACGCCCCTCTTTGTTTATTTGGAATGTAAACAGCGCTTTGTGCCGGACACCTCCGTGTCACTTGGAGGTTGTGTTTACACAAAAATACAAGCCGAGGCAAAGTTGTGTTGAGGTTGTTTCAATTAAAGTTTACTCTGGTCGAGTCAGTCGAGTTAAAAGCGTATCTACTACACAAAAAGCTTTTTAGTGGGGAAGTTCCTACAGTGACAGGAAATAATTCTTTAGTTGAAGTGTTCCGTGACTGTCACAACAGAGTGAGCTCAGAGGGTCTCGGGGGGGGGGGGGGGG
>CAESWR010000506.1:18607-37140 GCA_903171835.1 Mullus surmuletus | reverse complement strand
GGACGGTGTCTGATGGTGACAGACTCAAAATAGATGCAGATGAAACACAGTTGCATCACTGATGAGGACACATCGGGTTTCTTTTTGAAGAGCGAGTGTGGGATTATCAGTGAAATGCGGCCCAAGACTTACGACTTTTTGTAAATCCATTAAAAACCTACTAAATAGTATTGACTGGGGGTGTGAACATTTTATAATAATTGTTTCAAGTCCAAACATCTTGAAACTCAACACATTTTCACATCCACACAACACTCTGACATTTTCATTTAACTGCATCAGTATTAAAAGTTTCTTGCAAATGATTAAAGGTTCACTTCACTATTTTGTCGGCCTGATGGTTAATCCATCAGAGCTTCAGACTCATCAATAATGAAAACGGTTATGCTGCAGTCCTTTTTTATGTTTTTTCTTTTTAGGTTTATGTTCCATAGTGGGGAAGGTTTATTTGAACTGGCTCTGTGACAAAATTAGTATTAATGTGGTCGGTGGCTCAGTGGTGGAGTCTTTTGACGCCACCATCTGGACAGTAAGAGGAAGTGTTATAAGTGACTTTGAGATTTCCTGAACCTTTCTACACGACACACGATACCTTAGTCAAGTCAAGTTTATGATTTTGGTGTAAAATGAAAGAATGATGTCATGAGCTGTAAAACAGAGCAGATATCAGGCATTTAATGAGAGCAAAACTTGTATAACATTTCTGTTTTAGAGCAAAAACAAATTGTGGAATCTGCTGTCATGTGCCTCATATGACATTGCGCATCCTAAAATGTGACCGCTGCAGACATTATGATGTCGCTCCTCAAACAATACTCGGTCTGTTGATCTGCTTTTAAATCCCCGGCGGTCATCCTGTTTGAGATTCCTCCTTGAGATCCACAAACACGACCCTGCTGGTGGTCTTTGGGGAAAGAATACCACCATATAAATGTCATAATACAAATGTCTGTCCTACATTCCAGCGCAGCGTTTTGGGTTGACGTGGATTTTTGTGGACCAGCAATACACTGATGTTTGTAGCACCAACGATTAAAGCACAGAAAAACACTGTGTCTTCACCTTTTGCTAATTTATTTCTCCAGCTCAGCATGTGAACTGGCCAGATCAATTTAAAAAGAAGGGGGGAAAAACTGAATGACTTGAATGATTAATGTAACAAACAAAGCACAGTCATGGAGAGTTAAACCATTTATTTAATCCACTTATCCAGAGAGGGAGGACAGCATGTTTTTAATGAAAAACACAGGGATTTATGTTGAAATTGTTTGTCATTTCAGGGCAGTGCGACCACTTTGCACGTCATAAGCCGAGGTCAAACATCCATAGTGTTCCAGATTTGTAGACTCTCCGTTCTCTCATTAATCAAAACTTGTATTTTGCGTTTGCCAAAGAATAATTAATGTTGTGGAAATGCGGTATGCAATTTCAGGAACACGCTGACCCAAGTCAAATTTGATTTATGCTCACATCTGACGGTGCGGCTGATAAAGAAATTATTTTTAGAATGGAATGTACACTTTCTTGGACGCCCATACATTGAGAGTGTAGCAGGTTTTTTTGTTTTGTTAACCTACATACCATCAGCAAAATGCACAAATCGTGCTGACACTGGCCACGAGTTGTTTTAAGATCTTTCCCTCGCAGCGTCCATTCGTTTACTCCTGATAGGAGCGTCTCACCACCAGCTGAAAACCATTACAGTCCCTGCTGCGCTTACCACGACAAGGCATAAATCCTGTTAGCGTTTCAAGTAATTTCAGCTGAGTTATAAGTACGTTAGGATTTATTACAATGAAATAAAGGAGGCAGATAAATGTCAAAACCAAGGCTTTGGAGATGAGACGCTGAACATGACCACAGGCTTTGTCCAGGCTGCGCTGATTTTCAAAGCGCTCTTGGCCCCGCGCCGGCTCCACGGAGCCTCCTGAGAAGCTAGGTGGCAGCACAGCACTTTGAGCCGCTCGTTTCGTCTTCAACTTGGCAGCAAAGGTGGAGCTCGTAATCACTCACCGTGGCATCCAAAGCCTAAAAATAGCATCTCTGCGGTAAAATACTGAATTCACATGAATGATACAAAACAAAAATCCTAATTTGAATACAGTTAAGATGTATAGCTAATACTTCACTGAAGTTACAAATCAAAAAAGTGGCATGTTTATAAAGGCATGTATAAAAATATAGTGTATTAATATGACTAACTATAAGGCAACTTTATATTTCCTTATATATATACAAGCTGATAAATACATTTTTAACTATGAATATACTTGGTACACATTTTATAAATTGCACTCCATAGCAGTTCATCCTGTTCAGGCCCGTGCAGTGAGTGCAACTGTCACTGAATGTGACAGTTTGGGGTCCAGGCAGTTTCTTTATAGAAAGGTGAGGGGGGCTCCACTGTCTTGGCTTCCTCCGTTGAGAGACGGTCTTCAGGAATTGTGGTTCTACATCATCTGCCAAGTCTCAGTTTGGCCTCTGAGGAAGACACAGACATTCTTGTCAAGTCCCTCAGGTCTGCCAGGTCTGCTTCAAATTCATCCATAAATCACACACTTGTTCGTTCGGACCGAAAACTGCGCCCTAAGCAAGCTCGCGCAGTATCTATTATTGGATTTATTTTTTTCTGGTTCCCTCTTTATCCCAAGTGACCTGACCAAAGCTTCCTCTGATGGGCTGCGCAGATGTGGCCGGCATTCTGTCTGCTTATCAAGACGTGACTCTGGGGGGTTTAAAAACATCTTCTGAGTGGACTTATCTTCATCTGCTGCGAGCAAATAACACCCCATCAGCGACTGTCCGCCGGCTGCTCTTACGTGGCTTTGACGCACGTGCACTTGATCCTGCACGCCTGCAGGCCGGCCTCCGTCTCCAGGTCGAACTGGGTAAGGTCGAGCTGGGTGAGGACGGGGACCGAGCGGCGCCGGCGCCCATAGCGGTTCATCTTTTCCTTGGAGACGGGCTCCTTCAAATCATGCTTGCTCTCCTGCAGCAGTTTCTGCAGTAGGTCTGAGTACGTGCACGTGAAGAGGACGCAGCCGCGCTTCAGCCCGGTCGATCTCCTGGGTCTGATGTGTATTGCAAAGCTGTAGGGAGAAGATGCTGTGTTTTTAGATTTCACTCCGCCGCTCACACATGAATCCCATTTATCGCTAACTTCAGCCTACACTCGTGCAAGAGCATAAATCTTCCACTTATACTTCTTTCTTTTTACCTTGGTGGAATCGAGGCCGGCTTCCCGTCCTGCAGCAGTGCGGCGTGGGTGACACCGGTCGGGTCTCTCTTCATATGGCTCTGCAGCCATTCTCTGAGCCTGCCGTGGAGGAGTTGCGATGACAGGGACGTGTTAGTTCACTCAATTCACTTATTACACCTTTAATGAAAAGGTGCTTGGCTGTGAAGTGCGGCAGATCTTTCGTGCTAAACCTGCCGGGCAAACAGCTGTTGCCAATTTATTAGGTACACCTACATAAAACTGATGAAACAGCACTGCAATAAATACTACTATTATGTAACAGTAATTCCGGAGGTTTTTGCCTCCCACAGTAAGCAAACACCTCAGAGTAACTCAAAATGGCGAAAGAGTCAAAAATGAGTAGAAAATGACAGCAAATCAAGTCTGTGCAATCAAGACCATAGGACCTGCGCACACCTGATTTCCCCCCCAAAGGAGAGCCTGCTGTGGCTCTTCTCCTGCTGGGCCAGCTCACCTCTTTTTCAGGCTGCCGTTGAGCTCCTCTGTGGAACCTTTCACCATTGGCAGGATGGCGCTGAAGATGCAGCAGCAGATGAAAGTGTGCATGGTCAATCTCATCTTGGCTTCAAGCTGTTAGTGAGAGAGACGCAAAGGTTATAACGAGGAGCTGCTCGGCTCTGGACCTCCGCCATCACATGCTAGGTGATTGATGAGGTTTGCACTGTACTGGCGTTAAACAGATTTATGGTCATTTAAGTTGCAAAACTGGGAGGTAAATAGTCACATCTGTTGCCGAGTCAATTATAAATCAGTACTGATGGGTTTGGAAGAAAGGGTATTTGGCCAAAAAAACCTGCATCAGCACTGATTTCCCAAAAATAATCCAATACCCTGTTAAAACCTCATCTTTCTTTTATACCTGCGAAATGAGTGCCTGTCCAGAAGAATTTGTTGGAATAAAATGATGGGAAAAGTCGCTTACCTCAGGCTCTGGCTCTCAATAAGGAGAATTTATGTTGCACTTCCAAGTGTGTTGAGCACCATTAAGCAGGGATGGGTAGTTGTAGTTGTTTTGTTCCCCCCCCTCCAAGTCTGTAAAGAGTTTACTATGAGTAGAAGTCTGACGTTTACACTGCTAACATGAGAGGTTTTATAGAGGGAGGGAGGGAGCTGTACCTGAATACCAGACCCAGTGGGAGGGACTGCGGGACAGTTCATGTCAACCCCATCCACCCCACATGTAGACAGTCAAACCAGAAACATGCCGGGAGAATTTATAAAGGAGTCAGCAATCCCAAAATAGCACGACTAACGCTTGTTTGTATGCACAAAAACTTGAATGGGACCACCAAATCTCATCACATACCGTTCTGATATCGGTGTGTTTGGGATGGTGGTTGCCCTCGTTGAACCAAAGTTGGCTGCCTTAATGTCATTAATAGCCCCCCCCAACCCCCCCAGAGAGGTTTTTTGTGGCTCTGTTCCAACCGATTTCAGCAGAACACTTAAGGGCGCCGTGTCGTGATAGGAACTGCGTGTGCCGTGAAGATTAAAGCAAGGAACATGTGTTTAATGCTGGCGCGGCGCACCTCTGTTTAATCACGGAGTGGCACTACACGGTGCCTCCATCAGAGGATCTTTAATAGGGGCAGTGAGTTGTACATATGGCAAGGTTACTGTGCGCTTTCCACATTGGCGGCTGACTGATTTTCATCAAACTAGGTCAAAGAGTTTTTTGTTGTTTTTGAACAAGGGAGTATCTCAGTAATCCAACGTAGCCAAGGTGTGAAAGCATGAGATTGACGGTAGGAATGTGCAACGGGGCTCTGCAGGAACAGCACGCAGTTTCGGGGAATAAATAAAAACGTCTGCAGTCAGGCGCCGTGTCACTTGACCATGTGCGTCTGTATCTATCTAAAAAAAAAAGAAGAAAGATTGATGAAGTGTTGGGAGATAATTGAGGATTATGTGCTTTCAAAGTCTGACTATCTTATTTCTATAGCAGATCATTTTGTAGAAACCGCCACGTGCTAATTCCGAGGTTGCAGCTTTCATAGGGACGTTGCTAGCTCCGACCTTTTCTGCACCTGCTTGAATGAGGACTTGTGGAGGATGTTGATGTCAGATCTGTCCATTTTTCCCTCTTTTTTTTTTCTCTTTTGGATTGAGTGACTGAGGCAAATGCTTTTTAATCACTGTTTTCATTTTCAATTCCATGTGAGACCAATTTCCAGCTTTGAATGTTCAGTCACCTGCCCTTGCGCTCACTACCAGCCAATTGAGACGAGAGTGACTTTTTGAAAATGCAGAGAGAGTGATGCAACACTTTCGATGGACAGAAATCTGGACATTGTTTAAATTGTTTCCCAAAAGGAGAAGAAAGTACAAGCTTGCTACAGGCCAGAATGTTGCGTCCCTGCAGTGCAATGTAAAATTACTCCAAGCACGTGTGAAGGCAATGCGCCAACACACAGCCAGCAGCAAAAAAGACCCCCGGGCGCCAAGAGGTGCTCGAGCTGAGTGTGTGTTGACCCCAATCAAACATCGAAAGCTTCAACAGGTGAAGTGGAAAAGAGCAGGCGTGTTGCGTCGTACTCAGCAGGGGAAATGACACATATATGACAACGCAGCAACTTTGTAGAACACGCAATGAATGTCATAGATTTGTAATGTGTTGTGAGAGACATAGGAAACTGATGAAATCACAACATAAATGGCATCACTGCTTCAGAGATGAGTGCTCGATCGAATAACGTCAAACACACTGCAACCTGTTTGAACTCAATTCGACATGTGCTGTAACATCCAGGAAAAGGTGTTCCAGATCTGCTCAGCGTGTTCATGTTCACACCTTTTTTCGCAGAGCCTGTGTTTTCTTTGGCAAAGGTGTGCATGCCGTGAACTTACAAGACTTGTCCTGACCTGTGTTTTGGCACCAACAGCATTTCCTAGAGATCGTGATATCTATATCATAGGTTACACTCAGGTTCTTTAAAGCTTTGATTTTTTTTTTTAGGTCTCTCAGCTTTGCTTTCTGTTACCACAAAGCAGCTGGTGTAGACTTGGAGGGAAGACGGGCTGTAGAATTTGGAATGGGAGAAAAATGTGTGCGACTTAATTTCCTGTGTAATATTGAATTGTCGAGTCAGGCCTTGAATATCTGATTTAGGCCCGCTATCCACTGCACTAGTGTCTCTGCAACCGTGGTTTGCTTTCTGAAGCACATTATTAATTGATGATGTAAGCCATTGTTCATTATTGCTTGAATTCTTTTCTAAAGACTCTACCAAACTGCTATAGATTAAAAGTCGTCAAATTCTAAAAGTCTAATGCATAGGTTCTCATTGTGCGGCCCCCAGGCCAATGGCGGCCTGCAGAAACATTTCTGACGGCCTGCAATGAACTACAGTTGATTAAAACTAACAACTGTAATTCATTGCGTGCCCCAGGGATTTTGTGTGCATTACAATGTTTCTCAAGGTTTTCCTCATTTATTAATTAAAATGGTTTTATTGCATGTTACTCAATGCAGACCATTGAAATGATTACAAATGGGATTTTTTCCTGTTTTTTCCATTTTTTTGTCAGTCCAGTGTTGGGTTCCTAAATTGGCCCTCAGCTATCAGAACTTTGAGAACCCCTGGTCTAATGCATAAAAAGGGAGCTTTGTGGGCAGTTTTATGCGTACAAAGTGAAACGCATTTAAATCTTTCGTTCTGTTTCAGGCTCAGTTCACATTTGTTTTGCACAGTCAACAGTAACCTGAGCGAGTTTCATCTTGGAACCCGTTATTATCGACCTGAAAGTTTCAAGTGCAGTCTTCGCTGAAAGGGAAACGACAAGAGGAAGGGTTTTATCATCTTGTTCAAGACTGATTCGGCAACAGGTTCAGACAATATTTTCGGGTGATTTGGGGACCTGACAAGATGGGCTGTTGAGTAAGAAGATTAATGAGCTGCTCACCAACTTTGACAGCTTTTGGGGCTTCTATGTGTGTGACATCATCATCACTCTCAGTGGCTTGGTGAGGTAATCATCTCACAAAGACTGATGCATGTAATTTTCATTGCAGCAATGTTTAAAAATACTCTTCAAGTACTACATGATTTTATTTGCACATATTTCTTTTTATCAACCACATTGACAGATGCAAACTAAATGTGGGTCTCTTCACCTTTGTTGAAATTATTTGGCCTCTGACTTGTGTTGACCTGTATGTGTCTGATGTAATCCCAGTTTGTTAGCAACGATGCCAACGACGGGTTTGTTATGATTTGTCTTCACAAAGACCAATGCCATATAAATATTTGATGGGCTCCGTCTTTGAGTCATGTGTTTGAATCAAAGCGCACGGGGAGTTGTGTGTACTTTGTAAAGGCCAAAGGGTGATTCAGGGATCTGTGTTTTAACATGATTCAATTCCTACACGGGTCATGTTTGGATGGCGCCAGTTGTTCCGCAGACTTTCATTGTTCCAAGACACGGCAAACACGCGATTAAAATACGTCCCTGCACCTATGGCTTTGACGACTCGTAGACCAAGATGGTTTCTGCGATACATTGTTGCTGTTTCATATCTCGTATATACGAAATCAAGACAATCTGGTGTTTGGTTGGGGTTGGGGTGAGGCTGTGGTTGATTTCCACAGTCAGGGGTCAGTAGAGCACAATATGAGCTCAACGTTGGCGGCCGTCCATGATGGGATATTATTAGATAGTGAGTGTCTATTTATAGTTCCACTTCACTTTGTTTTTATTAGACACTGAGACGCAAAAGTGAGAATTCTGAGGATTTTATTAACTCTGCTCCTCTGGTATGTAACATCAATGTGCTTCTCGTGGATCTAAGAGAGAATCCCCTCTGGAAATGCGCTGGAGTGATACATCTAAATGTGAGGCGCAAACATTCCTTTGCGATTCTTTCCAAACAACGGAAAATCACAGTGTGTACTGTTTTTGAGTGGAAAATTACAGGATCAGATATTTACCATTTACAGGCGGAAAATATCAATTTGCCCAAGGGATCTTATGTAGTTCAGACTGATACAATCTAAGATAAAGATAATCTGATGTGTGTTCAGGTTGGATTGGTTTATAATCGTAGAATACATTTGAAAGTGGAACGTGTTCTTGATGTTGATCTCGATGCACGAGTTGATTCTTGTGCCCAAAGATTTCTCATTTAATGACTTATTGAAAAGGATCTTGAGGGTTCAAAGTTCACATTTAATCCTTTACTCACGATCTCCTCAAGACCTCATCTAAATATTGCTGTTCCTGTCCAGGGAGGGACCGACTTCAAGGATCAGATTTACGCCACGCAGCACCTGTGAGTTCCAGAGCGCAAACTCTGCATAGCAGAAAATAAAAAGTCTGTTGCTTTGCCAGTTGTTGCTAGTAAAAGGTCAGAGAGAGATCCCACTTGGCACTGACATCAAGGTACTGATGATTCCATCCTTGACCTTGCGGAAAATGTGTGCTTTCACCCCCGCTAGGGAACTTATGTGATCTCAGTCTGTTATCATCAGGATTACGCAAAAACATAATAGATGGACTTTCACAAAAAATTGCATTCTTTGTCCACTCCGTTTTGTTATACAGCAGATTACAGCTGCTGCTAAGTATTTATATATTTATAGCACTTGAAAACAATTTATGTGTTTTTATTATATCAGTACAATCGCAACGGATAAAATAAATGAACATAGCACTGCACAAAACATTATAGACAAAAAAACAGTTCCCAGAATGGGAACACACACATCATTTAATCGTGCTTTATTAAAATCCCATAGACAAGAATTATAAGATTTAGGTTTGCATGTAAGGAGACGGGCGGCGTGACTCTGAGGGTTAATACCTCTCTCTCTTCTTCATGAAAATTGGATTGGTATTCTGCTGCAACCTGTTTAAGATGTTCTCCTCTCTTTAATCCAAAATATATCCATCTTATCGCAAACAGGGGCATGATAAATAAGAGAAGACCCCCGTGCCAAACCTATATTTTTCAAATCCAAACCGCGGCATAAAAAGCCGAGCAAGCACTTTGTGAGGAGATAGCTGGAATCAAAAGGCTTCGTCCTTTTGCTTCCACAGTAACAAAGATATCATAAATTACTGGTAGGTGTTGAAGTTCAGACTTTTATGGTTATCTATCACTGTCCTACTGGTGTCCTATTGCTAGGTTTGGCTCTGTAGACCCAGTCAGAGGAAGATCTCCATGGAAATAAAAAACGTGCAGAATTTAAAATTAATCCTGCCTGACAGTCGACAGTTTCATTTTCTTCACACCAAGATCATTTAAGGTAAGAATGATTTGCAAGTGCCAGTAGCTGCACTTTAATACCCCTCTCCGTTAGTAGACCGTCCGCAATGTGTGAGTAGCGTGTCAGAATATCGTTGGGGGTGTCGGATTTTGTTCCAAAACAGACCTCGTGGGCCAGAAAGGGAATTTTGAAACCCAGAAATCTCAACACTTTGTTAAGCCCCAGATGTTGGTTGTTTTGTAGTTCTGCTCCACAATGTGCCGTACCAATTTTTTCCATGCTATTGGCCATGGCAAAACCTGGTCGATATTTCCCCTTTTCTCTGACATTTAATGAAACGCACAAGAGTAGCGTGATAACACTGATGGCGGAAAAGTTTTAGCAGTTTGTATTTTCGGCTTCATACCTTTATAAGTTTTTCTCCAATGGCCACAGAGTTCACCATAAGTCTGGTTTGGGGTTCTAATTTTTGGCTGAACTAAACTCAGAAGTAAAAGTTGTTTTTTTGCTCAAGCTAACGCTGTTCACACGGACTGACCACCAATAATTTAAGATTTGTCAACTCAAGTCTGATTTGATTGTCAGCATGCAGGAAATTGCTTGGTTTCTCCCAATAGCTCAGGACATGGAGCTTATTTCCTCTCAAGTCTCAGCTGATTGGTAGACTGGATAAGACTTGACATTGCAGCGGATCGTACAAGGTCAACACGCTGAGTGAATCTGCGTCTGGGGAGCTATCATTTTGTACAGTTGAACGTCCAGAAACACGAGTCGATGCACATTTCCAGACCCTGTGACACACGGTCAGCGGAAAGTCGTCCCTGCCAATTAGCGCAGACATTTAGTGGTGACATGGGTAATATATCAGCACACTGTTGTTACTTTCTGACCTCACCTGACACATACTTGTGTTTTATAGCTGGTGTGCCTGCACTTATAGGCCTCTCACGTGTCGCTTTTTTGTTTGAAAATGTGAATATTCGCCGGATCGATTTGGAGGGTCCTGAGAATCCAGTGGGCGGGGTGCAGAGCGGAAAGTGGATTTGGAAAGCCAAAAATGTCCAGCTGGCAGCGGAGCCACTAATATTGTGTCGACCGCTCGCGGTTGTACTGTTCAACTGGCCAGCAAATATGTTGCTTCTCTGTCCTTTAAATATTTATAGACAGCTACAATCTGTTCGCTGCGTGGATGTCGTGCTTTCTCTGTGTTTCAAAACATCTGAGTCATGCAAATGGACAGTGACATGCCAAAGCTGCTCACGAAACAAATTATCTTTAAAAGCCTCATTATGCGAGTGTCGAGAGTGAGTCCTTTTGACGCGGTTTCAAGTGTTATTCCCATTTTTATTTTCCCGCCAATGACCTACTACCCTCACAAGCATTCACACCTGCTCTCCAATAATGACCAACCTGAGGGCCATTCATGTGGAATCCTCCATACTCCAGCGTATTTTCCTTTTTTCTTATTTTTGTTTTTTTTCGCTTTTTATTTGTTTTCATACTTTGCCTTACGTCTGCTACTAATTCTAGCTCCATCTTGTGTGTATACATGCGTAGAGACAAGCGATAAATTCCTTCTCCTCGGCCAATAAAACAGTATCTTCGCTCACAAATATGTTCAGTATGATTTCAGTGATGAATTGATGACGGTCTCCAATTGTTTATCCGTCTTATTTTTGCACTAGGGCAACAAGCGGAGCAAACGTTTATCACATTTCCAGGATGTTTGGGCTTGTATTCCACATTGTCTTCTCCAATTCCAGCAGATGGTGTTTCCCCAAGTGGCCCATAAACGTGTTTCGAAAAATAGCATGTTTACTATAGTTATCCCTGCGATCGTAGCAGCGTAATTACAAGTGATGTTTCCCGCTCCGTCACATTCTGCTGTCGTGAGTCATTGGCTGTCAGGGAGGCCTCGCCTGCCGAAAAGGCCACCGTCTACACCCATACTCTGCTCACAATGCATCCAAAAGGGGAAATAAAATGGAATAAAACTCTGGCTAGCATCACTGGCTATCACTCACCCCACTTATATAACACCTCATTAGAACTGTGACGGTTTTAAACCAAAGGATTACTGTCACATTGTCCTCATTACTCGTTTATACTTTAAGACATGTTTCGTCACTTTTGAATTGAAAAAAAGAAGATTGATGAGGTGACAAGAATTTATTTTCCTTTTTTTTAAGATTCAGCCTCATAAATGTTCCCTCACCTGTCATGTTTTAGCGGTTCTGGGGAATGGTGACCCATTTCACACTCGATTGAAGCAGCAATGTTGAATATTCAATCTGGTACACATATTTTGGTGTTATATAAGTTATATACATGTTCATCACGAATTAGTTAAAGAATATCTGGCACACCTGAAGCTTGGCATTCAGTTGATTGATGCTGTGTGACATACTGTGTGTAAAGCATTTTGCCTGTTTAACTTTTTGACGCATCGTGCATGAATGAAAACCAAAAACAGGCTGGCGAATGTCACTCCCCTCAGGACAGAGTATGAGGAATATCTTGTAATGTGCTTATTGGTAAAAGATGTAACACATGTCCAGGTGAGACATGACATTGGTATTTTGCTGCTGAAATATTTTTGTGAAACTTATTTCAGTGCTCAATACCAAAGGTTTTCCTAGTTGCTGTTAAAACACCAGGAAAATCACATACGTTCTCTGGATTGGCAAGCGATTAAAACACTGAAATGGAAACAGTTCGTAAGTAGAGGCACACGCGAGCATTTCAATTATCCCAGAAACAAGAGCATGGTTGGGTTTAAGGCTGCGGTTAAAACATATTGCATCTTTTTACACTGTTTATCACAAGTTTACGAGCAACAACAGATGAAATGTGGTTGTCAAGTTTCTGAATAACAGAGCTGGCGCTCCATAACAAGAGCTGACGGCACCTAAATTGAGTGCTGAAGGCGCTTCCTGTGGGGTCTTTGGGCTGTGTTGTCATTCATTTGATAACCACCAATGAATAAGACGGTTTGAAGCACGAGAAGTGAAAAAAGACTTTTGGCAATTTGACTTCTGACCTAGTTGGCACTTGGCACATTAAGATCTTTTAAAAAGCGCTAATGTCAGTTTGAGAGAAGATGCATCCCTCCGATGGAGTTTATGTCAAAGGAATAAAGATCCACTGGCAATTACACTCAAAATACATTTGACAGGAGCCACTTTAGTTGTAAGTGGTGGAAACTGCTACCTGAATGTTTTTTCTGCTGCTTGGCCAAAGCCTGTAAACATCCAAGAAAAATCTGTCCTTCCTCAAGCTGCGTCTGGAATCAGTCACTCGCTGCTCTGCACAGAAAGTTAAACAATCACACTAATTTTCATTTGCATATCTGAAGGCCGGACCTCGGAGCCCTAAAGGAGAGAGCAGCTGCAACAGGAAATGACCCCCTTTGATTGGCTCAATTTTAGTCAATACGGGTCATTTAGAATACACTCCAATCTGTCCAGCACCAGACGGGGAATGCACAGAACTACTTAACAGGTCCTGTCATCGATTTTAGTTTGTTTGTTAGCGTGTTTGTCCACGCAACCGAACAAAAAGTACTGGCCTAATCAGCAGTAAACCCATTAACTGCTGATGTGGAGCCATGTCAAGAAAAACAGCTGCAGACACCCTTTTGATATACTTATAGATATTTGAGGTAGATAATCCATTTGGTGGCCAAAGCACTTACAAATGAGGACACCACAGTTATATATACATCATGGGGTAAACCAGCGTAAAGAAGAAAAATTGGAGTGGTCCGACAAATACCACAGTTCGATACTTGTTGCGTGCTGCTGCGTGTGGAGAAGTTATTTTTCACTGACCAACAACAGATGTCCACCCACCATTGACCAAAAAGCTTTAAATCAGCTGTCTGTCCTCAAAGGTGTTGAAAGTGCAAGTCCATTTATGCGCAAAGAAGTATTTTCGGTAACAGAGATGTCGCTTGTCGTGGAGAAAACTGGCAGAAATCTGGTTCGAGGTTGGCCACATCGCCAGCATCCGAGTAGGTCAAGATCGTCATGCGGTCGGTTTAATGGTTAAAATGGTTTTGTGCATCCCTATCTTCCTTCTGGTGACCCAAGTAGGAAAAATCTTTTCAATCTATGCAGCCCTTCCAAGACTCATCCAAGTTTTGAATTGTGACCTTTAGGTATTTCTCAGGTTTAAGGCTGACGTGAAAAATTCCCATCACATTTGCATAACTCGGGCCGATTACCGAACAGGGATTTGCATCCACCAAACTCTGACGCAAGATTATCTGGAATGTCTCATTGACTCAGATGGATGTTGGAGATAAATTGTGATAATTTGACAGAGTAGATAAGGGGAGGGAGTGTGGCAAATGTCCAGGCTTGACAGTTCAGATTAGGTGCGTATGTCTTCCTCTGACAAGAGAACAAAGCGGGCCGTGTTGGTCTGCGCTGGAAAGTAGCAGCCAGACGATGTGCTGAGTCTGGACAAAGAGAAGGGCTGTCTATGTGTGTGATGATACAGCAGCGTGCAGGTAATCCCCCCCCCCCTTCGGTGCTCTTTCACCTGATCGGGGCAAGCTTTGCTGAGTCGTGGACTCGCTCGACTCTTCCTGAAAGCCTGTGTATTTTTAGAATGATTTCATACACTCAGAAGGATGCTGGTAAACAATGCTCTGCTCAGGGGCCAGCTCCAAACTTGGCTCAGCCGCGCGACAAGTCAGACGGTTTCAACTGAGAGGGAATAACTTCATGTGCTGGCAGGAGTGCAGCACAGTCCATGGGGGTTGAAGTTTTTTTTTTTTTTTCTCCTTTTTTTCCACAGAAACACTTGTGTTTTATATTTGCGCCTTGCCACACATTCTTTTGTGTTCATGGGGGAGGAAGAGGATGAGACGCTGACTTTTGAAGTTCCCCGTCTTGTCACGTAAAAGCATTCCACACGAATAGAGTCGGGCCACATAGACCAGCAGTCACATCTCGACTCGTGTTTTTTTTGTTTGTTTTTTTTCAGGGGAGGCTGGAGCTGACGTTAACACTTGTTTGTGTGCATTTACCGTGTGTGACCGGGCGCAGGTGTGCGCACGCTTGTCAAAGCCGTGCTCTTGAGCGAAACGGGCATGATTTAGAGTCGGTAAGAAAGTGTGCAAGTTCTTTAACATGTTTCCCCGGTAACCTTCCACCTCTGAGGATAAAAATACAAGTGGAGGGTCGTAGTGGCACACGGCTCACCTTTAGCTCGGCTCTTTGTGTTGTCAAAAGTTATTTATATCCGGAATGAACAATTGAGAAAGATGGGTTTGATTTCCCCGCTGTGGCCTCGGGCTCTGCCTTCCTGTTGGTGCGGAGTCAACCTCAGTCAGATGCGCTGATTGGAGCCAGATCCTTTGTCCCAAATTCCGTCTCCCTTGCACCCTTGAACCTCACGAAATCTCCAAACCAAAACCTGCAGTCATTGGTGTATGTCCCGCGTTACACAAATCCAGCTCTGAATGTTGTGAAATGTCAGGAGATGCGGAGAAACATGTGCGGCTCGGACGAGCGGGATAACACGCAGGTGAAATAAGGTTGAAGGTGAAATTCCGCCGGTGAGGCAGAGCCGCTCTTTACAGTAATAGTCACTGTAGCTGGTGCGAGGTGGAATGCTGGCGTTAATTTCTCGCTCTCTGGACCCGCTTTTTGGTGTTTTTCATTTTTATGAGGCGGAGGAGGACATCTGTTTGCGTCGTTGACCCTTACAGGAATTCTCCCGAGACCTTTCAATCATCTGCAGAGATCTATAATGTGAAGATGCAGTGATATGCTATTTTTGTCTACTCACTTGCCAGATGCTTTGCTGAACTCTTAATACGCCAGGATCACACCCCTGGGGTCCATGAATTGTCAAATGCGATACTGCAAAGGAAGGTAAATGTTCTGCAGGCGTTTTATTTTACTGTCCCAGGAGAACCTCGCCGCTCTGTAAACCTCCGCAGGCCCCGGGGCTCCCGAGAACCCCATTCGCTGTAAATACCCAGAATTCCTCAAACTTTCTAACCCTATATATTTTGAATTCCTCTGACACCTCAGACACTTTGTATCTCAGATGCTCTGGTACTCGAGGGGGCAGTGAGACCCTTTAACCCCGCCTTATCCCTATTTTCCAAAGCGCACCCCCCCCTTACAATCCACACCACTACCCCTCAAACACACTGACACACACACACGCACGCACACACACTCGCATGCACTTACACCCCCTGCGATGGATTCCAGATAGAGAATTTAATGCATTTCTGTTTCGCATCACCTCCCAAGAATGCGGCACGCGTGCCACAAGCCTCATAACCTCGGGCTGATGAGTGCGAGGATGTTTAAAAAGAGAGAGGGATGATGGGATACAGACGCTGCTGGGGGTTATTGGGGCTTGGAGGGATGGGGGGGGGGTTTGACAGAGCACATCCGGCTCGGCACTTGGCGTTAATGACAAGCCATCTTGTTGCATAAAGCAATGTTAGTGCAGCTGTGGTATGTGCTGAGCGCATCTGGACTGCAGATTCTGGGGAACATATTTTGTGTGTGTTTGTTTGGTCTGTCCCATCTCACTCAAATTAACGACTGTTGCACGATACGCAGGAAGAATGGAGCGAATTAACTTAGTTGGGGATCGTTTCGGGGGTGGGGAGGTGGATATTTTACAAGGTGGTCTGTTTTGCATAACGTCAAGATAGTTTTTCTACTCTGGCAGCGTCAGCCATTCACGCATCTTGTCGAGGTGGAATTCTTGAATGGAGGACTGACCCCGGTGATGCCGGATCCTCGTCAATAGCGGGGCGCCCGCTTAAATACCAGTTGCGCTCACGTGCTCGGAGCTCCATTAGAGTAACGTGCAAGCTCGCTTCATCACAGGAACGCTTTTGAGTGGCAGCTTTATTTGTTTCCCCGAGATTTACAGTGTAAGATTTCCTAACACAGTCGACCCCCCAAACTGGCTCTTTGACTGAACGGCGTTTGTTACCTCAGTCCACATCGTGATCACCCGGGTCATCAGTGTCGCAACCTTGTGTACGATATGCTAAATTTAGATCAATGCAATGATCTGTTCCACAAATTATGCGTTGCATTAGACAACATTTTTGGGAGTTTTCGCAAGTGTGCTCTTACTCGAATTCCAGCTGGACAAACACATTTTTAAATGTGAAAAATGGCCATCACAATTCCCCAGAACCAGATGTGATGACTTCACTTGTTTTCTGTCCAGCCAACCATCCAAAACTCAAAGGTATTAAAAGCGAATCCTCACATTTGTTGAGGACGCAGCACAACAAGACAATTGTAAAAATTGTTTACAGTTTATCCTCCGCCCGCTGCCAGTGACATGACACCAGATTCCGCAGCCAGTTCATCTTAAATCAGCTATTTCAGTTGTTTTGCTGAGATGCTCATTCGCACTAACAAAGAATAGCGGTTTTGCGGCTCCCTCGTTGCCCCCCAAGCGCCCGTTCTTGCAGTTCATAGCCTGAGCCGAGGCGGTCGGATCGCCCTGAGGAGTGTGTTGATGCTAGAGGAGAATTTTCAGTTTAGACGTCTTCAAGTCAGTGTGAGCGGACTGTTTAAGGTGGTTGTTTGCATTGAAAGCACCGCTGTGGGCTCCTGGCCATTAGAATAACTCTACAATATTCCCTGCTGATATACCAGTGCATGCAAGTGCACTCTATCAACCACAGCAAGAAGCAGGGGGCACTGTTGCTCAGCAAACCTTAAAGCCAGTATGAAATGTTTTAAAAATAGATCCATTAGGGGGAAAAAAGGAAAATTAATTGAAATTTTGAATATTCCCAATTTGCCAAATGTTTGTGATGCCAAAAATATTCAGTTTGCTTCATTGTAAATTGAAATGTTTTCTCAGGTTGTTTTAATATAGCTTATGTGTTCCAAAACTTAATTGTTGAGCAACTTAATTTAAGTTGAGCCCCGATAAGACTGTAAATTTAATTACATCTTTGCAGTAACACAATATTAAACCACTGTATAAGTAAAGATTAAGATGATGATACTGTCTGTGTCGCGCTCAGTCACACTGAAGACAGATTACTTTTATTTTGGAGACGGGGAGCGGAGGGTCTAGACAGTGAAGTAATGGAAATTAAGTCAGCGTTTCCCAACTCTGTCCCCAGATGATCTGCTCTTAACTCATCACCTTGGGCTTGTCAATAAGTGCGACCCCGTCGCCACCTGTGGTGCGACGGTCGTGGCTCTCTGGCGCCCCCTGTTGGACGATACGGGGCATTGCCTGTGTGACCAAGACAACACGCAGGAGGGTTTGACTTCTTCAAGATACGTTTATTACAGACTACAGCTTTGTACACTTATAAAAACAAAATAGAAACAACAGCATTCACTTGTTACAGGATCCAGAGGCGGCGGCGGCGGCGGCGGCGGCGGTTACAAGGCCGCGCAAACTTTCTGCAGTTAGCATCGGAGCCAGGAAATGCCCTGATTTGTGATTACACGCAGGAGATGTTTAGACGGAGAACACTGATACAAAAGCTTTAGTGAGTCGTAGACTTATTTTACATTAGATGCTGCTGCCGCCGTCATCGGTGGAACATCAATGGGAATGTTCTGTTAAATATTTACAAACGAATCCCTCATTTCCTCAAAATATTTTTTTTTAAAAAAGGTCTCAAAGAGTCAGGAAGGAGTAGTAAGGGTGGTTTCAGTAGTTTTTCTCACAGACCTTTAGAAGACCACTGCTCTCAACTAAAACGCCTTCACTTGTCATCTGTCAGGAGTAGTGTGTGTCATTAAACAGGGGTAAGTAACGACGGAGCAAATGATGACATTTGATGGTTCGCCTGGCAGGTTTTTAGTTCCCACGGTTAATGGACCATGAAACGCTCTCACCTTCGATTGTTTGTATGAAAAGAAGCATCTACCCAAGTGTCTGTTAATGCTGGCTTTGCCTTTGAAAAATTAGCCTTTTGCATCCGTTCGCTGCACCATCTTTTAACTAATTCTTTTTTCAGGTCTTTATATTGTCATTTTTCTCAGTCTGATGGTTACGTCATGAACCTTTTTTTTTAAGCTTTTATTATACTGGTAAAAAAA
>CAESWR010000505.1:59431-69764 GCA_903171835.1 Mullus surmuletus | reverse complement strand
GGGGGGGGGTTCATACAAGCTAGAACTGGCTTTGCACAGAAGAACACAGCATCTGCAAGAGAAAGTAATTTTGGCATATGCAGATTTCACTCTGTTTGAAAGCAGAGGGAGGGCTGGCTTACAGTATGTGTGTGTGTGTGTGTATGTGAGTATGTGCGTGTGAGTGTGTGTGTGTGAGAGAGGCGGCGTTACTGTAGCACCCAACAATGACAAGAGCCAAGATGTCTGCTTGATTGGTTTTTAAACGACCCACCCAAGAGACTGTTGTCCAGCCCTATTGGCTCCCAATTGTGTGTGTGTGTGTGTGTGTGTGTGTGTTTGTGTGTGAGTGAGTGCGTGTGTCGCCAGGGCCGCTCTCCCCAGGGTCACCAAGCCCCACATTCATGCCGGCGTTATCCTGCAGGGCACCGCTTCCTGCCGCGCTTGTTTCGCGGCGGCGACAGCAGCCACTCGATCGCGGCGTTAGAACAATCGCAGAAGCGAGACGCTGGCAGCACGCAGAGCGCCGGCCCGAACAATGGCGGCGGGGCCTTCGCCGCGGACGCCTTCTTCCTCCAGGCAACAACAGGAACATCACAGGCGCTCGGTCAGACGCAGAAAAATGTCTGAGCGCGTCCAGGGCGGAACTTTCCCAGGGGATGGAGAACCTTTTCAGGGAACCCGAACCGAAAAGTCCCAGGTGCTAAAACAGATTCTGAGGGACGATTTTTCATTGTTTGCGATCAATCAAAGGCTTTGCTGTTGCCTAGGAAACCAGCAAACATAAATAAAGCTTAGCTCTCTCTCTCTGAGTTGCGGGCGTTTGGAAACAAAAAGGCATCAAACGCTCAGCAGATGTTTTCTGCGGGCGACGGCGGCATTTCTCGTTCCCGCTCATCCGTGAAGTCGTACGTCAGCGTCGGCAAACAAGAACAACATGACGACTCTGCTGGTGTTTGCGCGCGAGTGTTCGTTGGCGCTGAGTCTAAATAGATGATTTAACCTGCTGTTGCAACCCTGACCGGGTCAATTTATAATTAATTCCCCTATGCAAAAAAAAAATGCACACAGGCACAAACAACAAAAACACTGTCAGCTGATTGGACGGGTGGAAAAAGAACCAGGATATGAAAATGACAACACATAAAAAGCAAAAAAATAAACATATATCAACAAAATCAATTTTAAAATCAGCACAGTGAGTCGGTGTTCTGTCGGAACTCTTGAATGTTTATATGAAAAATAAGAGCATGGTGTCGCTGACAGCTCATTTCATCAGAGGTTTGGCTGAGATCGCCAGAAATGGAAACTTTATCGATGTGATGATCTGACACTGTGCTGATTGAGCCGCCGATGAGAGCAGTCCAATGTTAATAAAGTGGTTGGAACATTCCCTTTGTAATAATAATAATCATAAAAAGCCCTATTGCAGGTCCTGCTGCAACTTCAAAATAAAATCATCAAAGTGGGAAGCCCGAGGGAGGAAGAGATGCAGCTCCGGGTTAGATGAAGAGCTGCTCCTTTAACCTCTCAGTGCGGTGACCAGCTCCTCCCACTGTGCCCTCCTGTTCACATACTACTGCCTACTTTTGAGTTTTTATGTTTAAAATAAAATAAAAACCCATTTTACATCACTTTCCTCCATCTCTCTACAACCCCAAAAAGTCTTTAAAGCTATTAAAATCCCAAATGTGTTGTAGCACTAAATGACAGCTGTGCCAAAACTGACAAGCATCAATAATTCCCCCAGAAATCTACATTTCCTGTCAGGTTTTTGTTCCCGTGCCAAAGACTCATGGGAGGTGTAGTTGTTCGGCGCTGCGTACTGTACAGCTGTTGTTATGTTGTTGCCGCCTTGTTATGATGATAGAAAACCTTGAATGTTCAATCTGTTTTTGGCGCAGCTCCCACATAGACAAATCAAAAACATGCTCGCACATCTGCTGACCGAGTGTAGGTGCACATTTTTCTCTAGAACACACACTGTGCAAAAGCTTGTGCAAAGTCACTGCTCTTGTGTGTGTGTGTGTGTGTGTGTTTTCTGTGCACGTACACAGATATGCTCATCTGCAGCAGCTTTACTTGTGTCGGCGTGCCGGGCAGTGGGAGAATTCACGGCACAAAGTGTTGGCTGATAGCTCACGCGCACACACACACACGCACACACACACACACACACACACACACACACACACACACACACACAAACAATAATCAACATTAACACACTGACTCAATAGCATGCTGATACGAACTAATAGGGGCCAAGGAGACGTGCATACACACATGCCTCAAATACAGGTACACACACACACACACGCGCACAGACACACACATACACACACACACATACAGATGTACGTTAAGGAGCTCCTGTTTTCCCACCAGCTCAATCTTGTGGGAAAATCCTTTCTGGTCAGTAATTGATTCCGCCCTGCCAGCTCCATTAGTTTGCAGCACAGCCTCACACACACACGCACACACACCCATACACACACACACACACACACACACACACACACAGGGCACAGATAAAGACCATACATACGTGCTCGCCTCCTGTTCATAATGCTCTGCTCCCTTCCCTCTTTCTGAACTCACTTGTTTTCCGATGACTCCGCCATGTTTTTTTTTCTCCCAACATTGGAGTGTGACAAGATAAACATCCTCCTTTCATCAAAGCCGCCCGACAGTGAGCGCCTCTGTCCTCCGAGGATGAATCTGCGCTTATTTGTGTGATAAATCGCCGCTCCGACAGCCTAATCTCTCACTTGATCCGCGACTTTATTAGTCATGTTAAACACTCAGCAGAGTTTGTTCCAGTCCTGCATTGGCAGGCCGAGTTTCCGCCACAGGTTTTCTGTATCGGCGGGATGATGCAGAAAACACTGAGTCACTTTTACCTGAAACTGGAGTGATGCAACATGGGAGTTTTGGGGCAGCTCCATTTTTATTATCGAGAAACTGAGATCTGCCCACATTTAGGCATATTAAGTGTTAGCTAGCTCTTTCAGCAGGTAGCCACGCCCCTAAAATATCACCTGAAGCGTAAATAACAATGCTTCATAGATAAATCAAGGTTTTTCTCATAGACTTTGATATATGTATATATAATACTTACTTAGTTCATGGATTTGCCCCCTAGTGGCCTTAATAAATAATGCCCTCCGAGACTGATAAAAACACTCATCGTTGTGGAAGTGTCCACCCAACACAGAGGCCTTCCCACATTAACGGGTGACACAGACGTTAAAAAATAGAACAAAACACACACACACAGACACACACACACGTATACACACACAATCACAATCGCCGCTTTTCTTATCATCAGTGTTCCAGCCCCTCCCTGTGTATTATCACACAGCCCGAGGCGCAGCAGCATCCAGTCTGGCCTCCACTCAGCACTTCCTATCCCCCAAAGCACGGCCATTTGCCGTTCGGCTCACCGCTATCGATTAAAATCATCGCCGTTATTACTGCGACTCCTCCACTTCAAAGTGGCCATCAAAGCCGTCTCGGCGGGCAGGACTTTCACATGGGATACGGGGAAGGGCTGGGGAGGGAGGGGGGGGTTATTTTGATGTTTTTTTGTGGACAAACAACAAAGATAACTGTTCTCACTTTGACATTCATTTTCATTCCAGCAACATGCGACGCCCTGCTCCTTCAAAGTGATGGCCGACGTGACAAGGAGGAGACAGACGTAGCCTGAAGGTCGCGCTCCTTTTAGTCTGATGTCCTGATTTATTATTTATTTTCTTTGCAGCGATGTGGGGGCTCTCATCTCATTTACATCACTGTTTGAATCATGATTTATTCTTTATTCTTCTATAAACTTTCAAATATCAACATGTGATTCTGTTCATTCGTGTGCTGTCTCATATTTATCTATTCGCTTATTATCACAAGACCTTAGTGGCCGATAGTATTTATGTATGTATGTATGTATGCATAATTCTGTGTGTTTTGTAGCTGCTGAGACAATGGAATTTCCAGCAGAGGATTAATAAAGCAGTTCAATTCAATGTATTTGTCAACATTCAGCTGTTGTGCATTGATAATTTGGCATTAATTTCATTGGGGTGGTATGTTTGATTTTTGGTGTGTGTGTGTGCATGTGTGTGTGATGTCTCCTCTGTGTGTCACAATTACATCAACACGGCAGACACACACCGTGCATGGTGGAGGTCGCTGTGTGTGCTTGATGTTTAGGGACAGTGTGTTATTGTGTCGGCTATACTGCTGTCATGGCAAGGTTACACACACACACACGCCTGCACACACGCTCACACACACGCTCACACACACGGTCCTGCCTCTGCTCTCCATTTGTTAGCTGTGAAATATTAATCACAGTCAGCTGCCAACCTGACAAGGAGGGGACGCAGAGCACGAAGCCCTCCGCTGACACACACTTCAACCTACATTGCACGCACGCATTCACATGCATATCAATAACAGGTTTTCCACCGCACACACACACACACACACACACAGGCCCCCCTCCTTGGCTTCTTATCAGTCTCAGCTCCTCTCGCCTGGGCATCTGCGACTCTGAGGGTCGCAGCTGTCCAAGGGATTACAGCAATCGGGGGATGATCCTTCAGGGCCGCGCGCTCATTGACCCATTATTAGCGGGCACGATGAGAGCAAAGATGGACGCCGCGGTGTGTAGCGGCTCCGTGCGCTAATTAACCCGCGCTGGTCGGGGGTGGTTGAACACGGAACAAAAACACGCTTGACCTCCAGTGTCATCGCAAAGATGGCTTCCCAACTGGGTCGGTGCGGCAAGCCACTGCGGTCGAGCCTTTCGTTTTTACTGCGCATGGATAATTAGACTCAGAAGCGAGCGGGTACAGTAGAAACAACAACAACATGCATGTAAGGGCTTTTTTGGATGATTTGCAAGCTGGTTTTAGAATTGTACCCAAAAAAAAACAAACAAACAACCCAAGCGGTTGGAAACTAGCTGAAGGCGCTGCAGCGGCGTGTGATGTTGGAGGCTCTGGGTGTCTCGCTCCGCCCAGGTGAAACACTCGGGGAATGCGAGGGCCGATGCGGTGAAGCCTACGCGTACCTCCGCATGCTGGCTGTCACTGCGTGCGATACGGGAACAAGCGGGGCTGTTTTAAATCACCGGCCTAACCGCTGGCCGGCGCGGCCCGGCCGGGGGGTTCCTGGATACTTAGCATTCCTGCACCCACTGCCACTGTGAGAAGTATTCCACCGTCTTAAGAGGCTGGAAAAATACTGGTGATGCTGCGTGCGTATTTGCCGCGCGTGTGTGTGTGTATGTGTGCACGTACACTGCAACAATCTGTGTCATACGTGGTCATATTCGGGTAATAAGTCAAGTGTGTTCGTGCGAGCTCCTTCCCTGCTTACGCTTTTTTTTTCTTCCTGCAACACATTAAAGTTGAAAAAGAATGTTTTTGCCAATTTAAAAAGTATCTGACCGCAGAGAATTGATGGCAAAGAAAACCCCCAAACAAACTGATGCTAGCTGTTAGCTGGCTAATTAGCTTCTGCTGCTTGGCACAGCACGACTGAGCTGCTGTTGATACTCAAATTGATGCCTTTAAAAGTGACATTTTGGAAATGTTTGCCAAAAAAAAAGTAATATCTGCATTAATCCAACAATGTTCATTATGTTTATCATTTTTCTATTGCGTTTTGTTGTTTCTTTTATGTCAGACACTTGGGTATTATAGCGTACCTGGCATGTTTTGATGGCGTTCTTCCGTCTTCATCAGAGGTGTGACTAGAGGTGTAAGATTTCCTCCTGGCATAGTTGGCTCAAGAAATCCTGTGTGTGTGTATATGTGTGTGTGTTCAGCCCAGGATGTCAGTCATAGTAGCAAGTAGCGGCCACGTCACTACTCCATCTAGTGACACCTCTGATGAAGAGGTCGCCGCAACACGTCAGGTTTGCTAAAGTACCTGTGTCTGATATAAAACAAACAACTAAACGTAGTATTTGCATTGTTCTATAACTTCAATTCGCTCTGTTTTCAAAGTGCTGCCCAAACTACACATGCTAACAGCTGCGCACGGTTGTACAATGTTATCACAAATAGCCCTTGCAGTGTTTGTGTAGACTTTCAAACGGCAAATGGTCAATTACTGTGCATGAATAGCGCTTTGGCCTCTTTGTACCCCGTCATATTCACTGAATTATGACAGCGGAGGTCACGGCAGTGATCTTATGAAAGTGCGTGTGACAAACTGTCAGATGTGTGTTCATGTGCACTTTTGGTGCATTTACGACATCCCTAATGGTTGCGTCGGTCCTCCTATTGGCCCTTAATCATCATTTCACCATCATCGAGGGGGTGACTGTCTCGCTGGGGTCCTGACAGCTGAATTTGCTCACTTTCCCATGCTGTCACAGGTCAAAGGTCAGGGTGCAGCAGCTACCGCCGCAGTTGTTACGACCCCTCGCACACAAGGCCTCTCCTGTGTGGCTGCCCGCATTACTGGTTGCATGCGGCTGAAACTGGAGAGGCGACAAGGGGCCTTCGCTGTGTGCGTGTGTGTGTGTGTGTGTCAGTGTAGCACAACAATGATGAAAGTGCTCAAGTGTGTGTGCGCGGCTACCGGCCTCAGTTGGCGTGAACGTGGCCTTGTGGTTCTGCGAGGCCCCCTGTTTGTTTAAATTGAATGATTTACTGCGTGTACGCGCCTGCACTCCACCTTCCTTCGCCCTCCTCTTTGATCTTCCGGCATTCGGAATCCAAAGCTTCCTCCTTTTCTTCCAGATGAAAATACGCCGACCTTCATTTGTTTTCCTTACCAGCCCTGTTTGGGTGTCCACACCAGCGCCACCCGGGGCGAAAACAGCAATTTCCAACTTCAAAAACACACGTCAAAGCCCTGACACTTGAACTCTTCGCTCCCGCCGAGGTTCGGGGGGGGGGGGGTAACCGGCGCAGGTGCGGGCCGGCTCTCATGATTGGCGCCGCGCTGCTCGCCAGGTGGAAGGCAGCGCGTCGGGGTGCACTTTAAAACACTTGTGTATACTTTGTTAAGCTCTCTTGGCACGCGGCAAAGCGCTGCGTGTGTGTGTGTGTGTGTGTGTGTGTGTGTGGAGCTTTTGATGCTGCCACACACTCCACCCCGAAGGGCAAACCATCCATCCCCGAAAACCTTTCACCGCCGCTGCATGTAGGATCTTGAACGAGGTGGAAACTCCTTTCTATTGAGATGCCAGTATGAGGGAATTCAGGCTGATACACACAAACACACACACACACACACACACTCACATGCGCTGCTGCAGGCTACAGTCGAAGCGTTTAACGAAAAATGTGCTCTTGCTCTCAGATAGATAGATCTCCCCTTTGATAAAACAATAAATCTGGGTGTGTGTGGTTAAATGGATGCTTTATCATATTATCAGACGCCGCCTTTGAGAGACAGGTGGCTTTTGGCAGCTAAGCCGCACACGTACACACACAGATACACACACACACGTCGAGCGGGACGTGCGCAAAATGCCCCGATTGTTAACGTGTTGGGAGGCGGCTTCATGGAGGCATTCAGGCCTAATTCTCAATGCTTCGGTGTTAAACCGCACGGTAATCCCGCGGCGTTTAGCTCTGATCCGGCTGGATTTGGCCCGTTAAAGCGCAGCAGCGTCGCAGGTGCTGGCCGATAAGACCCGGGATTCACACCGACGATGAGAAAGTTGGGGGTGAGGAAGGTCGAGCTTTGGCGGCTTTTCCTTTGTGTGTGTGCCGCCGACAGCTCGGATTTGCTAAAGAAAACTAACAGCAATCCCGCCTCCATGATCACAGATAAATAGGAAGTATAGGATAAATAGGAAGTAGATACATCTCGGGATAATGAACGCACGGTGGCTGAGGGCTGCAAACACGCTGCAAACACAGAAACCGCCACTAGGGGCGCCAAACTGAGGGATGAAATCTGAAAATTAAATTAAAAAAATGTTTTCCCTTATGTAAAACACCGTAATCTTTAACGGCGTTATAGAAAAAACAACCGTCTTTTTTTAGATTAAAAAGACTATATAACAAAAACAAGTTCCTCTTGCGCAGCCGTTTACAATCATTATGTTGTTTTTTTGTTTTTTTTACTCAAACTTTATTAAGTAATACAAAACGCTTCAATATCAACCGCCAAACATTTCCAATCTCCGTCTTAATCAATATAGAGAAAACACATCCTGCTCGTGTGTTTAAAGAGGTCCGATCCCACAGTTTGGCGCCCCCTAGTGGCCTGGAGCACTTCCGTTTTGCTTGGTGAATTTGCTGTTTCTGCTGTGCGTTTGCAGCCCTCGGCCCCCGTACAAGACATCGGAAGAATGCGGCAAAGGAAACACGATCATGGCCAATAAACAAAAAAGGTGCAATATGAGAGAAGACCAAAGGACAAAGGGGGAGGAAAAGGACGGGAGCTGGCGGGGCGTCCGACCCCTCCCCTCGGAGAAGGTGCATTGTGGACAATAAAGCGGTGTTATGACAGTGGCGGAGTCGTCCCTGCCTCCTTCCCACAGGTCGCCGGGATGAGTCAGACGGCCGGGAAAACAAAGCAGCAGGCAGGAACCTGCACGGATTACGCTCTCATCGTGTGGAAACCAGACACCGCAGCCGGAGCTACTGCAGCTCGCTCAGCGACGACATCCACTGCGCTGCCGGCCGTGTGTGTGTGTGTGTGTGTGTGTGTGTGTGCGCGGAGGCTGTAGGCTGTCGGCGCTCTATCTCCTCTCAGATTTCTTGAGAAGAAAAAAACAAACAACAAATGAACCGAGGCAGCTACAAAGCATTTTCCAAGTTTAGATTTTTTTTTTTCCCCCCCTTCTTCTTCTTTGGTCGCTGGTATTGATGTGGGACAATTTTGTTTCCCTTTGTTCACTTAAAAATCCAGAAATGTTTTTTGACCATTAAAAGGATGCAGCTTTGGATGGAAAAAAACAACAACATCCCATTGCTGTTGAACTCAACCTGGTTAAAGTCTTCACAGTTTCAATACATGTTTAAATCTCAACTTTAAAGGTACAATTCGTAAACTCCAGAACAGGCTGGGGGGTCACGGTGAGTCCGTGGTGGGGTCACAGTGTGTCACTGGAAAGCACCTGCTGATTGAGACCCCCTTATATATTATATATATGTATTCACTCAAATGTATCAACGACTTAATGATATACCGTATTTTCTAATTGCATTTATTATTTCAACGTATCTATTTATTTATTTAATTTATCTCTTATCAATATTTTAATTTATTTCCTTTTTACTCCCAATTTTTGTGAGTTCTGTTTCTGCTCCGTCATGGTTCTGGTAATGTTTCCATGTTTTTATTAACATTTCCTTCCTAAATTGTGTGTGTGAGAGGGGAGTCACACACACTTTTGGGCGAAATCACAATACCTCGATATCAGACTGAAGTGTAGAAGCTGAAACCGGGAGATTTTTAAATTCGCACAGAATCTGCTGAGTCAACCTTCCAGAACCTCGACTCATGTTTGTCCTTGCCGGCCCGGTTGCCCGTCTGTCCATCAGCGTGATTCTGCAAAAACCCCAATTCTTCATGAAACACTTCAAAGAGCTTCTCACACTTTTTTTTTCCTTTCTTTTTTTTTTCTAACAACTCGTTTCTTGTGTCGGCGTCTATTTTTGGCGTGGGTCGATCAGGGCCGCGGCGGATGAAAGCTCCCGAGGAGTCGAGATAATTGATACCTTCCCTCGCCTCAAATCGGGGGCGCGTGACCCTCGTCGCCAGCGCCGCTCGCAGACAACAATACCGAGAAAAACGGCAACATCTCATTTGCGCGGACCTCCCTGAAGGAGCGCAGACCTCTCTGGCAGGAACCTCTCTCAGGTTTCCTGCTTTCTCAAACGGCGAAGCGAGCGGGCGCCCAGAAATAGCTGAATAAACTGTGAGACAGCGGCTCGGCGGGGCTTTGCAGACCAACATGGCCTTTAAGGAGCGGGGCTTTCCACGGCGGTTTGCAAAGTGGACACACACACACACTCTCCCGAGCGCACACACACATTCTCTACGGTGCATTAGGGTCACGCTTGTCTTATGTAAAACACAGCGACGCACACAGAGCCCGAGAAGCCCCCCGGGGGCCCCGACTCGCTCTGATGTTCACTTGTGCTGAAGTAAAGCAATGTGTGTGTTTTCAGAAGTCTTTGTAGGGCGTGCGTGTGTGCGTGTGTGTGTGTGTGTGTGAGTTTTGTTAGCTGTGGCGGCAGTCGTTTGGCGGCAATGGTTTATCAAGGTTTCCCCCTCAGCCCCCCAAACTCCCCTTATATCTTCCTCCGCAGTTCTGGCCTGTCTTTGCGGTTTGTGTGTGTGAGTGTGTGTGTGTGTGTGTGTGTGTGTT
>CAESWR010000504.1:423134-440602 GCA_903171835.1 Mullus surmuletus | reverse complement strand
AGGGAAGTGAGACAGAGACAGAGTAGGAGGAATGAGAAGGAAGGGCTAATTTCCATAATGAAAAGGTAATAATTTGTGGTGTTAGTGTTAGTTTCAGTCTAGTGTCTATGTCGTGTCAGCTCCCTGCTCGAGGTCATTGTGCAGCAGCAGCCATGCATACTAATTCATTAACAAAACCTCTCCTGCATGGCCTGCCCCTTCTCAAGAATGTCAGTTTCACCTTACCCTCTTTTCCTCTCTTGTTTCCAATCCCATTGCCCCCCCCCCCCCATCCCTCTTCCACCACAACCTCAACACGGTGCCTCATCTGCTCCCTCCCTTTTCCCACGTCCCTTTATCTTTCCCATCCTGCAACCAGGGGACCCGTATGGTAATTTTCCAAAAGTACAAATATATCCACTCCCGGAATTCCAGCAAGACTGTAGCACAACATTTCATCCAGCGTTCCCACTTGCTCTATTCTTACATTGTAGGAGCCTCCTCTCCTTTCTCTTCTCCTGCACATACACACACGCATAAACACACCGAATCCCCTCCACCCAGCTACATGAATGATTTAGGAGCATGCACATTGACTATCTGCCACCTGCCTTGGGCTCCGCTCAGGCCCACCTAGCGGCGGCTGGCCCTGCATGTTAATGCCTGCTGGATAGGGACTTGCATGTTAACATGGAGTGGGACACTGGGCCGGCTGACAGAGTGACAAGGAGCTGACACTGTGCACCTCCACCGCCGTTAAAAAACGACTGAGATAGGATATCGGGGTAGCTGTGCTTTTAAGTCCCCGTCAGCCGCGGCCCTGCACGCGCTCAGGAAAAGCTCAAGAATTAACCGGCGTAAAGACCGACTAGTGGACACGAGCGAGACTTGATGAGAGGCTTCGCAGCATCTCTAAAATTTTAAGGGACAAAGCCAGACGAGTCAAGTGAACAGCAAAGTGCCCATGTAAAAAGCAGAGAGCTTTTGTCCCATTTTTCACCCCCCCCTCATCTCTTTCTTAAAAATGGATTCAGGAAGCACTCGCTGTAACCACTGTTGTTGCTATGTGACTAATGGAAACCCTTTTTTTTTGGTTCCTCTTAACCGGCTCTGAAGTTTTGAGCGTGACACCGCGAGCCCAGAATGCACGCCCCAGCTGCAGGTGCTGTGAGAAATGTGCAGTATTGTTTCTGTTCTCCTTTGTGGTGGGACGCTCGCTGGTAAAAAGTCGCAAGAAAGGGAGCAGGGACAGGAATCACACGAGGCGACCAAACAGCCCAAAGGTCTGCACCCGCTGTGTGTTGGTTTTTTTCCCCATCGATAAAAGCACCAAAACAGCGTAATGCTGAGGAGCGCCAACAGACTGTGCACAGGTTTTACTCAACCTGTCAATAAAATGTTTTTGAAACCCCTTTATGTTTTCCTCTACGGAGAATGTTTAGATTATAACATTTAAATTTAATTCAATTATCACACTGCTCACATGCAGATAGGTTTATCTTTTAACAACTTTTTTCACAGCTAGATTGGCCACACTTGGTCACAGGGTGTGTGTGTGTCTGTGGGAGTGAGAGCAAAAGAGAGAGAGACACAAGCCAGTGTCTCAGCTTAGACAGCAAAGAAAAGTAATTGAAATTCATTGTATGTGTATGGTCACTTTCTCCCCATTAATTTTTGTTTCCAACTCACTTGCTTTTCTAAATAGACTTCATTCGTTTTCAATATAAAAAACATGTGCTTGAAGAATATTAATGTCTAACTTGCAACCAATTTTAAGGGGTTGAATACATCACAGGTTTGGCAAAGTACGTTCCTGAATTTTAAGTGGGATTTTTTTTATTAATCAAGCAGACATAATTTTAAAGAGATTGGTGCATTTGCATCCGAATCAACTGTTTTCCGTGATAAATGTGTATTTGACGATGTGGCCTCACATGCAGGATTCTCGATTTACTGGTAACAATGCGGTGACAAAGCTAATCTTTTTGCTGGCGAATGAAAAATAAAAGTTGCAATACGATTTTAACCCAGATTAAAGTTAGATAACAGTTGGTTTGTGGTTGGCTTTCACCGTTTTTTAAGGTGTTGCTGTTTGATTTATGCATGTATGTGTTCTCTAGGTGAGACTGTGCTCTGTGCATAACAGTGTAACAGGATTAACTCAGCTGGGTTGCGTATCTCTTCCCACTATCTCCCACTGGCGATGCAGAGTGTGTCAAGCCGAGGAGGCTGTCAGTGGGTGGGCGACATATTCTCCACAACTAGAGGGGGATTTTATAGAGTCTGGCAACCGCTACAAATAGGGCACAGGCAGGCAGCTCCCCTTCCTCTATCCACCTCCCTCTGCCGTCTGGGCTTGTCACTACTAAAAGGGGAACAAAGGCGGGAGGCATCTTGGGGGTTTGATTGCGCTTGTTTGGAGGAGAAACGTGTTGTTGGTATGTAGCTATCGTTTTAGCAGGTTGTTCTCGAGCATCCTGTACACGGGGTTTTGTGCAAAAGGTGCTCGGGAACTTAGCTGGCTCATCAGAATGCCCTCCCCCTCGCCCCAGCGGAATATTCTGGGCCGCTAATGTGGAGGAGAAACGCGCTGTCTCAGTCCTTTTCGGGCCCCTGTGTCCCTTTCTTGAAGCGGACATATGACATTCACAAGCAACAACACAGCCGCTGGAGTGAGCCCGGGCGATCAGACAGTCGCATAATGTAAGAGTAAATGTCACATGACGCGGGCAAACCTCAGCATTTTATTTTTTTTTCCACGGAGATGCGTGTGAGGTTTGTTGTGTAGACACTTTAATGTGATAATCCAAATCAATATTGTGATGTTTTGCGTGACAGCGTCGCATCAACACACAGAAGGATCAAGTTGCGTCTGGCTCTCCGTGTGCAGCTCACTCACCCTTACACGCCACTCTCCCGGGTGTACGGCATGACGCACATGGCGAGGTGTCGACACGGCTAGCTGTAGTGATGCAGCCGCGATTGCTCTCACGCATGACACTCAAACAGTCACCATCAATTTATAACATTTCCTATTCTGATACATCAAATATTGGGCTTTTATTTGCAACACATTGCACAACTGCAGTGCTATCATAATATACTTTAGAGCCTTTGATGATCCCATAATGTGCCGTTGATATAATGTACATGGGGGTATTCAAGGAGCGAATGGATGGAGAGAAATTCGTCTAAAATGTAATCATCACTTTTATTGTCGAGTAGATTCTTGACCAAAAAATGTTTGTTCCCAGCTTGGCAGACATCAGCATAGTAAAACGAATATCTTTGGACTGTTGTTTGCACCAAATGTTACTTCCTCAGCAAGATGAATGTAGGACAAAACGCTGAAAAAAAAATTAACAAATGAATCGATAATAAAAAGGAATTATTACAGGCAGCATTACATTTCATCATCTTACAGCGCTCTGCCAACTTGTTTGCTTAAGGGGAGTTTTTTTTTTTTTTTGTCTTTCGAACGCACACACTGACAACGACAGCCACGTGCATTCGCACGTGCAGACGCCTCAAGTGTTTGCTGGTGGTGCTTATTAACATTCATAATCCCAGTCGCTGTCATTAACTGAAGCAGCGCTTGTTTTGTTTCTTTACGCATTAGAAGCTGTTGATAAGGGAGTTTTGTTTTTTTTTTCACTAGACACGAAACTGAAGTGTGCCACTTTGGCCACTTAATGCTTCATTCTTATACCTCTTAGTGTTTACTCTCAATTAAGATCGTCATGCGTTCACCTGCTGAGAGGAAACGCTGTGTCACGCCGGATTGGTATCTTACTTTGTTTTGCCAAAGTGGATGGTCTTTTTAAATTTTTTTTTTTTTTTAATATCGTTTACTCCCAAGCATTAGAGAGAGAGAGAGAGGGAGAGAGCGATAAAGAGAATGACTTCCAATGTTTTCTTGTTGGGCACTGAGGCATGGATAAATATTCTACTCGTAACAATAAGTGGAAGAGACAGAGGTTGTCTGAGTGTACCTCCACTCCTCTCCTCTGCACTCCTCTCCTTTCCTCTCATCTCATCTCATCGCCGGTCCTCTCTTGCGCGCAGAAGGGCCCCAAGATCCACCGTAGATTACAGAAATGATGTTCTGAGTCGGCTCGGAAAGGAGCGATTTCCTTTTGTTTAGGCAATAACTGTCAGCAGAGCGGCGCCAAATGAAGATGCATCGCAGATATTCTTGGTATTTTTTTTTTTTTGTGCCTTATATCAACTTTGGTTAAGTACACTGTGCACTTGCTTACCTTTAAAAATCTCTGTGCTATTCAGAGTTTATTCTATTGGTTGTTATTAAACTCCAGTGTCCACACGCGAGCCTGTTAGCCTGGAGTTCTGTTGCTGCACTACTCAGACTTGAATATTCAGCCGGGCTCAGGCAGTTTCCACACCACTAGTATGGCGCTGCTAACAGCTTGATCGAGCATTTCTCCCGCTCCTCATTGTGAGCAAACAAACAGGCCTTTACCACTCCTTTGACATTTATTAAAAGAAAAAAGAAGATAAATAATGGTAAGAATGCCAGCTGTGAGGTGCGCGTGAGGCGACTGGGTGGCTTGTGAGGCTGCACCTACAAATTTACAGCCGTGAGCGGTGAAGAAGCAGAGTGAGTGACTCATGTTGGATACGGGGATTAGAAAACCAGCAGGTTGTCTCTGGTGGTGGATGTGTTCAAAGATTGCTGGCTACAGGCTCTGACACTCAGCCGCAAACTTAAAGTAGAAAAAAAAAACACACTGAAATGCACTTTTGACTAATGTGTAGAAGTCCATGATATCTTTTGAATTCTATTTTAGAGTCTGCACATGAACAGCATGATATTTCCAGTTTGGACGTGTATCAGTGTGTTGTGTAGCAGGTGTGTCTATGTGCGTCTGTGCGCCTCCGTGATTGTGTGGGTAATTGCTCTGACAGTTGGTGGACAGACAGACTGCCGCGCAGGGCAGCAGACTGGCATGCAGGGGCACTCAGGGGACAGCAGACATTTTGCCTCTCCTCCCCTGGGTCAGCGTTGAGGGACAGAGGACACCGCAGGGGGCCCAGATGACACCTGGGTCCCTTCTGAAAGAGTCTGCAGCTCATCTGGCTGCCCGGGTTTCACTTTCACACCCCTAATGGTCCCTGTGCACATTTTGTCCGCACCATTTCCACCACAGTCCACGGCGCCTTGTTGATATTTTCTCTACAGCTCTCATGTTTGTGCATATGTAGTGCAACACTGGACCTAGATCCAAACCAAATGGCGAGTTAAATCAGTGATACAGACTGATTATTTTGAGATAATCTGCATTGGCTGATGGCTGCACTCATATGGGCAATTGACAAATGGGTGCGCTGTGTTATTTACTTATGCAAGATTGGTTTTCTCCCAGGAATGGGGAGATGCTTCTATGAAGAGGACTTGATCTAAAAATAATTATTATTTAGTTGATGCATTTTAATGGGAAATAAATGCACTGCAGGCTGAGCACATTTAAGAAAGATGATGACCTCAGAGTTTATTCATTTGAAGTAGTTTATAGAGATGTACTGATACATTGGCTCAATATCGGTATTGCCCGATATGTGCATTTTGAGAGTGGCATTCGCCGGTCAATGTTAATCTTGTGCTTTCTTAACTTTGCGTTGGCTGTATCTGCTGTCTTCCACTGCCTTTATGCACTACAATATCGGTGTGCGCATCGGCTAAAACTCCAATTTTAAATATCGGTATGGATAACCCTAGAATTTCCATTCCCTAGTCGTGAATATTATTAAATTGCTTTTCTCTGGTAAACATAAAAAAAAAGTAGAAAAAAATTCTCATCTGCAATACAAGCGTGATTGAAACTCCAATGTAAATAATGTCTGGTGCAAAATGAACTCGAGTTAGAGCCATTTCAGAGGGAAGCATAAGCGGCTCGAAGCAATCTGCGCTCTCGCACCTCGAAGGAAGTCGTGCGTTCATGCAGTTAAAAACAACTGATATTTGAATCTCAAGGACGCTCGTGCGCATCGTCTAGATAGTTTGCACAGATAAAACCCCTGTTCTCCGTCAACAGCGCCGTGAGGTGAGGGTTTAATCTGTGCGTTTGTTTTGCGGCGGGATATTATTGCATGTGATACCACCTACATCGCAAAAAAGACCCGGAGCATCATGAAGGTCTGCTTGAAACCACAACAACATCGGCTTGGTTGGCATCAGGTGTGTTTCCATCCCCATCGGTACTTTTGAGGCAGTTCTCCCGTTAAGCACAGGATGAAACATTGATGCTAAAAGGAGCCACGGCCTTGATTGGAGCAGATGTGACATGTTTGTCAAATGACCTACTTCTGTCCCTTATATGAATTAAAATTGTATGACAGAGACTGGGGCGACTAATGAATGATACATGGTGGGGGCAGGGCCAAGTGGTTGGAGAGGGAAAACAAAAGGTTATGCATGTTTTTTTTTGTTTTTTTTACATACATCTGTATGTATTCCAGACTGTGCTCCTTCCACGCGATGTAACATCAGAGAATAAATGAATAAACAAACAAAAATTGCAGTAAATCAAGAATAGCCACAAATACACACGTGCAGACTGACCGACACACCACCCACCAAGCCGGAGCGATAATGGCTCTTTAATTGGTTGAGTGTTCGCAGGGAGGAAGCTGCAGACAGATGTTATCTGGCCCTGCTCTCCGTAGGAGGTGAGAGTGGGGCTCTAATGGTCTGTGCATATGGAACCAGGACATGGATGCGCAGCCTGCTGATCCAGCCCCTTTAGCTACTTAGCTGCTGAATTAGTTAGTGTGCGAAGAGAATCGACTGAAAGAAGATTAATTCCCACATTTCGCATCGTATTGCGCCGGCATCAGCAGACCTGTGCGTCCATCTGTCCGTCCGCTGGGGTCGCCAAACATTCGCCTGCATGGACAAACACAGCTTTTGAGTGGGATGCCGGTTCTGATAAATGGACGGCACCTCCTCTCAAGAAAAGTTGTATGTCTACGCTGGCCCCTGCCCTCGTTTCTCTTTCTCGGCGATTCCCTCTGTCCCTCATCCTCCCCCTCTTTGTCTCTCCTCTCCCTCCCCATCTCACCCCGCTCCCTCCGGCTCAGTGAGGCACAACTGTGTGTCGTGAGAGATCATATCCTCTTGACCTTGCTCCAGGAGTTCTGATATATTTCATCTCTCATCGATTTTTCCATCCTCTGCCATTTTTTTTTTTATCGCCCACTCCCTCCTTTCCATGGCCATTTTTCTTCCTCTCCAGAAAATCATTTTCATCTCTCATCCCTTACAAACATACTAACAGAATTTCTATTAGTCAAGAAAGAGAAGGAGGGGAAAAAAGAGAATGGAAAAAGCAAGAAAGTAAAGGAATGGGACAAGATTGCATTTTCCATCAGAGTGAACTTTGAGAAAATGTCCACAAACAAATAGGAAAATACAGGTGTAGTCGGTGGACTAAAGATGAGAAAACAGGTGGAAGGGAAAATCAATACTCTCACATGCACACGCACACACATAGGCAGCGTCTTATGGATGTGCATGTCTTACAAAGTAGCCATTTACCTCTATGAAATCACAACACTTCTCTTTGAGCCCTCCAAACACTTAAGTGTCACCAGTGTGAAAGGAGCGAAACGACACAAAACAACTTCTTTCACCTGCTGACTTTTTGGCCCCCCAGGCCCCCCGCTAATGTGTTTTGACGAACACAGTCTGTCCCATTAGCATCCGTGCTGTTGTAGGCCACCGGGTCGCCAGCCGTATGGTGTTAGCGGTCAGGGTTCAGGGTCGTTGTTACGGAGGCAGCACGGGCGTCGTGTTTACTGTCCACCGGGGTGGCCCGGGCCGCCGCCCCGCTGCCCCCGCTTCATCTGGACGTCTCCTTCAGATCGGTTCCTTTTGTTCGTCCGACCTCAGCTGTCACTCTGAGGCTTTCACCAGCGCTCATCGGCGCGTTTCATGCCTCGTTGGGGACTAGTAGTGGTAAGGGGCATCTCTCAGACTATCACCTGCCTAATCGGTTTCATAATTTTCCTCTCGTTTCTTCATATGCGGATACTCATGGACCCCAGTGCTTTTCCCGCTCGACACTTCGAGGAAACAAACCATACAAGATAAACAACAGGAACAGACTCCCTATTGATTTGTCTGCTCGGTTCAAAACAAGGTTATGCAATATCTTACTCCATTTTCCTGCTCCATTATATCTAATTATTCTCTTAATTTATCCATCAAGAAATTTTGGCACGCACATGCAAGTGCACACGCTCTTATGTAATGGGATGAATTCATGCCCTGCCAGTTACTCTTATCATTAGAGAAATGGAGATTTGGACTGTTTTCTGTGTCAGTATTTTGCAAAAAAAACCCCAGAACAACAAAAAACAAAGCCTCTTACATAATTCCCTCCATTTGTTCTCCAGCTTTCTAACTTTTTCTGTGTGTGTTTGGTTTGTTTTTTTGCCCCACCTCCAAAAATGAGCGCAGACAGTGGGGGTCAGGTCAGTGTCAGACTCTGCCGCGGTTTTTTTAAGTACATGTTGATGTGCAAATATAAACAGGCAGGTCATACTTTCTTTGTTATTTTTTGCACTGCCTCATTTCTGTCTCCCTTGTGTGTCTATGTGTGTGTGCGCGCGCGCGCTGGCATGCGCTGCGTCCTCTATTGCCAGGACTGTCTAGCCTGATAAAAAGGGGACAGGTTAGAGTGCTGTTGATTTCCAGACTTTTCTTCTAATTGGCATTTGAAGTGAGCCATATAAAAATTAATAAAAAATAAAAAGTGGACAACAATCATATCCTCCCTTTTCTTCTATTGATTATGTAGATCCACACACTTGCACACGCACAAATGATGTTCATTGAAGTGTAAAACAAGTCTGAGCCGGCTTCGCCTACCCAAGTTCGGCCTGAGTGCTGCATAGGGTCCAGGGGCTGTCGGGGAGATTTGATGTCGTGCTGTTGCTGCCTCTGATATTTGATATGCATCGCCGAGCTGACAAGTGCACTCCGAGGAGATGCAGTGGAAATAGAATTATTATCTCTTTTATTCTCAAAATGCGAGGGGAAAAACGTCTCTATTCTGATTGATGCATATTGCTTCTGCCGGAGTGTCATTCATCAGCGCTGCTTTGTCGCATCAATCCAAAACAAAAAAACACGATGCTGCAGTCGTCTCGGATCCACTCGCTGAGGAACACCGCTATTCTCTTATGCATAATGGCATTTTAAGTCGCAAGAAATGTAATCAATAACTTTCACTTAAGTGGAAAGTTTTTCCTCTCTGGCTCTCTGCCTGGGCATTCTTTCATGTCGCGTTTTCTTCCACGATGCCGTGTTTCCCGACTCTTTAATGACATTACTGTTGAACGCAATCTGGGGCTCCTTTAAACGGTTTTTCATCCTCGCCGCGTTTGTCTGAAAGACAATGCGATGCAAATTGACTTAAACTCCGTCGCGGCTCAGGAGCGAAAGACGCTTTATGCGCGATGATGATCCAGCCTGCAGTCGCTCAGACCCAAATCAGAGAGTGTTGAATCCCTGTTTAAATACAAAGAGACAACAGAGGCAGGAGGAGTATTTTTATTTTTTTTTCTTCAAAGCGATGGGGGAGATGTGAGACGAGGATATTGAGGTCTATCGGATTTAGGAAAAGAAACAGTGTAATGTTCCGGTAGTGTCAGATGGGGCATGGAACTGTATACAAAGGAAGGAATGTCTCAGTTTTCGCTGCGGCTGTATGTTGGAAGGACAGTTTCCAGTTTTCGCAATCTGTAATATCAAATCAGGGAGCCAGCTGTGCCCTTTCATCGAGAGCTCCAAGGATATATCATAAATGCACCTGCATATTAAGTTTTGTCCTTGCGTCACAGCTTTAATCATGTCATTTCCTTTTCTATTTTATTTTCTTTTGAGAAACCTCTCTCATGTTTCCCCATAATGGGATTAGTCTATAGTGATGATTGAAGTTTCTCCTTCATGTGCGTCCGCAGCACGTTTCAGTCGCTCTATGATTGACAGCTGAGACTATGCATTTTTTTTTCCTCAGCATTTTTGCAAGCAAACGGTATTATAGCAATCGATTGTATAGCCAGTTTCACATTTACAACATAGGATTTTTTTTTTTTCTTCAAGGCTGAATGAAAGTCAATTTTTTACTATATGGAAGTTGTTTTTTGGGGTAACTTCACCATAGACTCAGCCTGGTATCATTATTACTAGTGAGCTTTTCTATCAAGACGCATCGATCAGCACCAGCTTCCTCTTTCAGCGGAAAAAGAGTCGGCCAAAAGAATGTGTTCAGCTTTCCTGTTTATTTAAACGGGACTTTAATTGTATACTCAAGTCATTCGCACTTATCCCTTCAAAGCAGACAATGGACGACAGACAGCTTTTGTTTTGCTGCAATGAGCTGCCACGGCTCTGTGGTTTATTTGGTAGTTTGAAATGATTTTCAGTTTTTTTTTTGTTTTGAAGAATGACCATCCTCAAGTATGTGTTGCGTACTGAGGTTCAGTGACTCGATATTAGAAGTTTTGAAACGTGAAAGAGGCCACACTATGCTCAGGATCAAGTACATTTTTCTTTCTTTTCTGATTCCTTAACGCATACAGGCCCAAGAAAGTAACATACTCAGATGGTGTTTGGAGATGAGGATGTTAATGACTGAGCTTTACATCACACTTAAAGAGCTAATTAACTGGTTAGTGTAAAATGAATCATGCTTTTAAATTAACCTGTTACCTGCGGGGGGGTTTTTTTGCACAAAAGTGTTATATTGCACCTTTGAAAAAAATGTCACTCTTCACATTTACAGTGTAACAGCAGTCCTTGACATGTTTTTTTATTTGCCATTTAATACTGAAATTTACCATGGAAATTCCTTTTCACGGATCGCCCCTCGCTCGATCTGGATCCGCAGCCTCACCTAACCCCGGCCATCTCATCAGAGTGCGCGGAGGACATGGTGGGAAGCTTGACCTCTGTGTATTTTCATGGTTGACCGGGAAAAAACTGAGTCTACCTGTCCCTGCGGAGAAAGAGGAGATTGTCGAGCGCGAGCCATGACAATCTATTCCCCGTGTGCTCACGGTTGGCCTCTCGTGGACGGCCGGTTTCACAGCTGACATTTACTCACATCTCACTCAGCTCCATGTGTGTGTGGGTGGGTGGTGGGGGGGTGTGGGCTCTTGAAAAGACTTGCATGCATTAACTTGCATCACGATCGGCCGTTGGTCCGCATCTCCCCAAGTAACCCCCTCCCCCACGGCGTTACAGAGTGCCTTTTCCTCAAGTGTTTACTGGCAAAGGGATGCGACAGAGCTCTGTGTGAGCCTTTGTGCATCAGCAAGCCAACGGTTAAGTGGGGTTTCATGCGGACTTCTAGGGACACGCCAGTACAGTATATCAGCTCTCCATCACTATCTGCTGATAATCTCCTTGTCGGCGCCATCGGCCCTTTTGCAGTCGCTGTTTATCTGTTCGAAAGGTTGCATGAGGCCATTGCGCACACTTAGCCGCTTGAATACAGTTGTGTCGTCGCGGGTTTCGCATTGAAATATTCCCTGTTTTTTCCAGCCAAGCGAGGGCATAAACCAGCAGTGGCAGCCTGCAGGAAGAAGTATAAATCACCGCCGTAACGTAATCAACACAAATACTGCCCATACAGGGTTAACTGGTGCTTTTTGGCCATTATGAGTTCCAGAACAACCTACTAACCAAATTATATTCAGCCCAAATTTTAGATGTTCAGCTCAAATTAGTGAAGTTTTAAGCGGTACAGAGTCAACGTCCTGCAGTTTGTGTTTGTATTTCCTGCTTTGTACATGCATGCATTTGTTCCATTATACTTAATGTGGAAATATAAATGTGTGTGTGTGTGTGGGGGGCGCAACCACTCACACCATCAAACATCATGTCTCTGTAGCTTCTGACCTCTCTCCTTCTTTTTTTCTCTCTCTTTTCTCGTCTCTCTTAGGTGAGTTCCAGGACCCAAGCTGAACGTCCGTGTTGCGAGAAGTGCTGAACTTGGCGTTGACAGTATGGACTCTACCTCGCATTAGAAAACCGCCCTCTGTCCGCCTCCCGGAGCCATTTTGTGCCCATTTGTGCTGACTTTTGAGGGGCCTCTACATTTAACTTCCATGAGTAATGGCTGATTACAGTTGCGGAGCACTACAATGGATAATCATTAGCCATATGTGCCACGCGTTGAGGTTTAGAGCGTTGTCCATGGCGCCGAAAAAACAAATCCACTGCTGCCAATACATTTGTTTAATAGGTCTATTGTGTGTGCAAGAATCTGCGGGAGCATGTGCCAGCGTGTGCCCGTCCATCTTTGCGGGTGTGCGTGCGGCGTTGGCGTGTGTGTAGCTCCATTATCTTTGCGTCTGAACAGTTTTCCCGTCCCATGCATCATCCACCCCCGTCTGTCTCCATGTCAGGCCTGATAACAGCTCCTATTGCCCACAGAGATGACTAATCAATAACACACAGGAATGGGAACAACAGCTTGCTGTCCGTGCGCGCACACACCTTCACACACAGGCACATACATGCACACGCATAGGAAGGAAGGAAGGAAATATCGGCTGACAGTCTGCAAACATTGCATTGACTGCCGCGTGGTGACATGTTGTCTTGTGATTTAGTGATATCTGTAAGACTTCCACGACCTTCGTGCAGCCGCGCCGCACCTCCGCGTACGGCGCAGACACGTGCAAATCCAACCCAACGTCAGAAAGGCAATCAGTCACACATTATCAGCCCGACAGTCTCACCACATCGTGTTTGCTGCTCTCTGTCTCTCCTTCGGTTTCTTTCTCCTTGCATCACATCCACATCCATTCATGTTGCTGGCTTCAGTGCTGTCCGCGCCACGAGGCCCCTCGACTTCCGCAGAAACTAAATCCACTCTTCAGCTGAGTGCGGATGCTTACTGATTTCACTTGATTCAGTGCCCCTAACCTTCAATCGGGTTCTCAGCTGGCCCGGATAACAGGGCAGGGATGACAATAAACGCATAAAGAAAGCCTTCGACAACACTGACAAAGCACTTTCCCATCTTCCTCCTCTCTCTGTCTCTTTTCTTCTACCTCTCGCCGAGGTGTAATTCCCACAGACAGACAGGCCAGTATAAAAGCTCGTCGGCCGTTCTGATTCCCCCCTGAGGTGCCATTCTGACCCAATAACTCCTTCACTCCTCTCTCATGCTTGATTCACTCCTCTTTCCTCTTCCTCCACTCCTTCTTATCCTCCTCCCCTCCCTCGCTCTCACTCACCAGTTCTCCCTCCGGTGGGCAGAATGCTGTAATTGAGTTTTTTATTCAAGTCAATTAAAAGTGCAAGCCCAGCTAGAGACAAAACAAGTCTGCATATTTGCTTTTTTTTTTTTTTCTTCCCGGGGCAACCTTGTTATTTATTCAGTCCACTCTTCATATCACTCAGTAGCTAAGAAAGCGTGGGGTGTGTACTTTCATTTCATATGTGTCATTAAACTGTTTTGACATTGTTTACAATGTAATTTATCTTTCTCTATGACGCTTCCCCTTCCCCCAAAAGAAATCCTATTTAAATGGTAATTCAAACTTCCATTAAGTTGGGGCCTTTGTGAATGCCATCCAGAAGTTGCTCTCTTCCTGCCTTCTGCCTCAGCAGCCATCTGAGGCATGATTGTTTACTCCCAAAAAGCCAAATATTCATCAAACTGAAACACTGGCTGTGCTGTCCTCGGCTTATAATGCCTTCCTCTTCTCATTTAGCATCATATTTTGTTAGCCTGGTGATGAATGATAATGCTAAGTTGATAGGGATCATCCGAACTGATGGAGTGCCGTAACTATCTGTCGCCCGCATAATAACTTTATAATCAGACGGAAGGTTCGCCGAGGTCTGAATGAGCCCCTCCACTTCAGACTCACTAGTTTTAGGTGCAAATTGATATGCAGATGTGGACAAACTGCACCACATATCAGTGCTCAAATGCACCCCCCACACACACACACACACACACACACACACCCATCATCCCACCATCCCACCCATAATTTACCGTGCACCGATTAAGTTTGTGCGCCTGAGAGTTGGTGAATGCGAAGGTGATGCTTTTCAAATGCAAATGAGGAATAAAATGCGAGATCTTCAGCATTCATTAAAGGAAAGAAGAGATCAGCGGCGGATGCAGTGCTAATTTCCACTAAATGTCTTAATCGGCAAACAGTTTGAGAGGCACAACTCTGAAATGGAATTTGGACTCTTTACTTGCACGTTAATATAGACATACATACACACAGCATCATTACATCAAGAAGTAGGTTGTCGGGTTGACAGCTTGTGGCTCAATGGTCTGTCAGCTTCCCATTGACGAGGTTGCACTCATCCAAAGTACTGGTAAACACATTTTTAACATAGATATGGTTTCATAAAAGCAGAAGCTCTTTATCCGCAAAGGGGAAACTGAATCAAAGATGTTATTGAAACTTGTCCTTACACTGCTGACCTCCATCGACATCACTCTGTCCTTGTCTTTTCTTTTTTTTTTTCCTTACCTGTATGAGCGTCCTTGGATGGATGAGATCACGGCGTTGCAGTTAACAGAGGCGGGCACGTCTCACTTTGACGAATCATGTCAGGTGCCGCTTTGTGAAACGCCGCCTTGTACGTCAAAAAGGAGCGCGGCTGAAAAATGTGATCAGGGAGAGCGGCAGCATTTTAAAAGACAACGTGACAGAGGAATGCATTTTCATTACAATGTAAACAGTAACGATGTCACTAGTGGATGCACATTTCAAAGGCAGAACAGCCTCCTTGCACAGAAGGTGTGGAATGTTACCTTTGACCCTCTCCATTCAGGATGAAGCTAACCGTTAAACTTGAATTGTTGATTTAATCTGATGCATGAGGTGAATCCCACTACACTTGCAGGCAGTTCTTCTCTGGCAATGGATTCTCTGCCTCTGTGTCCGCGCATGTGCTCAAACCATGAGAAAGATGCTCGGTTTTCCTTACTTATCATTGAACGGCACCGGCATGTGGGAAAGCAAACACCAATTACTAATCAATAATCCAGGCAGCGGCAGATGACAAAGAGAAGCAAAACACTGAGCACCCAACCTTGAGGTGTGAACATTATGGCCATTATCTTTGGCGCAGCGTTGATGCCCTGCCTTTACACGAGTAGCGGTGGGTACGCGGTGGAAATGACCGGGAGAACGATGGATTCCTCCCACGCTCTGTGGCATGTGAAGCGCTTGTTCAATCAATACCCACTTAAACGATTTGACTTTAGCGATCTGGTTAATAACAATAATAGCTCACGCACAACAGGATAGATGCAGTTTGTCAGGATTTCTTTTTCTTCTTTGCTCCTTTAGTTGTGTTTAGCGCTCTTTTCGCGCATGCTTAAAGTGATTGTTCAGATTTTTTGACATGAAGCATCAGGAGTTCCGGCCTGGTTTCGGTGTTGCAGAAAGTAGTTCCGTCTAGTTGCTGGGGTCACACCGATAAAGCTCTTTTATGCGGCCAGAATTCCGTGATGCAAATGGATTACTCTTTTGAACGCATAATTGTTATTTGGAGCAAAACACTTTATTCATGTTACCCCAGCAGCTAGATAGAAGTACTTTCTGCAATACCGAAACCTGGCCGGAAATCCGCTCACGGGACTCAGTGGGGGAAAAGTCACTGCCGATGAGCAACACTGATGGTGAGGATCTCCTACAACTTCATGTCAAAAAATCCAAACTATCCCTTTAACGAGTTGGCCTTGGACAGCTGGGCAGCTGTGTGGAATCCTTTCCTGTATCTGACGGCTGAGATGCTCCTATTGAAAGAAATATCCACGAATAAGGCGGCTAACCCCACTTTTTCTTCTATCTATTCAAACGTTTATCTGCCGTCACCGGCGCAAACATCGGTTGTTGATCATCGTGTTCATTCATCCGCTTGCTGATGTACTTGCTGATGTGCAGCAACATGTTCTTCTCGGTAATCACTTGTAAGACAGCTCATTGTTGTTTCCTACATCAAAATGAGGTTTCTGATTGGAAGCTCACCGCAGGTTATGGCGCACAAGATTGTTATATTACTTCCTGTTTACTAGTAAATACCACCGCACTCATTTTTAATTGCACCTGATGAGAATACCAGTGAAAACAACAAAACGGCGTTGACGGGGCCGCCTCTCCGATGCTCCCTCTGCTCTGGCAAACAAAAATGTTTACGAGGAGCGTTGACGGGGAGTTATTTTGGATTATTAGAAGCACAAATGTCTGATGGGTTATTATAGCGTGCCAAGCCAGTGATTCCAACAATACAGATTTGAACAACAGGCAAAGAGGCAGCAGTTTTCTTGATTATACATCTTCTCTCCCCATCTGTCTGGTTAATTTGAGCAGAGAACAAACATATTTGAATATACCGCGTTGCAAAATCTTATGTAGCATGTCCACTAATGTAAGTCCCCTGATGCTTTCTGTTTCTCTATGGGATTTCACACATGCACACAGAGGTCAGGAAAGTCAGGAAATTTGCATTATTCCAAATACAACAAAAGCTCAGCAGCAAGTGTTTTTCTCTTAAAAAAATGAAATAAAATAAAAAAAGATGGACAGGCGTTGACCCCAGGCCAAAATATCCGTCTGTTTTTAAACACAGTTGACCTGAACCTCCGCTGCCGCTCCACCCCCGAAAAATGTTTCCCCCGCGTCGGCTGCTGTCAGTGAAGGATTATCATTTCAAAGGCAGGGGAGTAATAACAATTAAAAACAGTTCAAATTTGATCTGCACACAGCAACATAGTGAAACAGAGCGGGGGAAAAAAAGGTGGCAGGTGGGCGGCAGCGTTAGTGGTAGTGTTTATCTTGCACAGCCCTTTATTGTCAAGCCGAAATGTGCTGGTGCAAGTCGGAGCAGAGTGCAAAGTTTTGTTTTTCTGATTTGCAGTAAGATTTCCTCATAGTTTATTTCATATAGAAAATAATAAGAATAATGTTTTAAATGCTGTTAAATCCACAAATGATTATTTTAACTTTGGGCTGTTTTTCTGCCCTCAAATATATACATGTATAAAAAAACGTGGTAGCCCATAATAGTTGGTCAACACTTTCATAGACAAGCTCAGTGACTTTAATGCATCCGCGTGACACGGTGTGAGTGTTGAATACATCCTGTGTAAAGTATATAATGATTATTGATCTGTTGAGTTCAGTGCTCCCTAGTTCGCTCACCTTTCCTGCTTTCACATCTATCAGTTTCCATGGTTACTGAGGACTGTAAGAGGCAGGTAGAAATAGTGAATATACACTTAATGTCTCTCTATTTGAACTCCGCAGTCAGAGCCACCACGCTTAAATATCCCAACTTCCATCGAAATAATCTTGAAGGTCTTGTGTGTGTGCAGTACATGTCGGGGTCATTTTTTTTAACCAAACACATTCTGTCACAAAAAGTATCTACTTCAACAGAAATGTATGTACGTTTGTATTAATCTACCAGGCAC
>CAESWR010000504.1:411561-423125 GCA_903171835.1 Mullus surmuletus | reverse complement strand
CCCCCCCCCCCTCCCCAACCGAGAGCCTTAAAAGCTTTTCATTACAATGAGATTTTACACGGCAATGGTGGGAAGTTGGAAAAATGTTGAAACCGGGATCATGTCAAATCCTCTTGCTTCATCTTTTCAAACCACTCTCTTGTTATTTCTCGTGTCGATCACTTCTCTCACAGCTGTTATCGCGATTGGGCGTGGATCCAGCAGTCAGGCAGGACTCACCTCCCCCTTCGCACGCGCCAGCCGCTGATCCCCGACACCAGCCTTTCTTTTCCTTTAGCTGTGATTAAGTTTGTGTCAGAACGATTAGATTGGAGCGCTATTTATTGGTCTGCAGCCGGAGGATTCTTGTTCTTGGTGTGTATCCTGTGATGTGCCACAACAACGCCACGGTTGTGGAATCACTGAAATGTTATTTGCTACATCGCAGAGTGACCGCAGATATGGTGGTTTTACACACTAGTGGGGGGGAGGGTATTTTATTAGGTTTTTTCCAAGGGAGGTGAGTGCCAGGACTTTGCCTGAAGGTGCCAAATGCTTAATTGAAATACTATCCAAAATCAAAGCCCAGCGCAGTATTCAGAATTTTTTATTTAAGTTTTTTTAAAGAAGGTGAAACGGTGTTCATTGGAATTATGGGTACTAGGTCATCTTCTCTTGATCATCCTTTTGACATATTACTAGAAAAATCCCATTGAATTAATGAGTGTTCTCAATTTTTAGCTATACTCTCCAAAGCAAAAGTTCATTTTCTCACAAAATGTGTGATTAGAAATTTCAAGTTCAAATTAAAATAACAACAACAGGAAGTTAAAGTATACAATATGTTAACTGATGGGATAAACGGCAGGAGAGCTGAGCCAGAAAGTCACCTTTCATCAAGTTTTATTAAGCACCCTGGTAAATAATTCACTGCGGCGACCTCGTAAAGAGCTCCCATGCCCTTCACAAAATGCATACATTTCCCTCGCTCAAATCCGCGCCCATGGAGTCTCCGAAACACAATGAGGAAGTGAGCAAGAGTTGGCGTGGATGCAGACCAGATACCTTTGTCAACGCACCTCAGCAGGATGTAATGATATTGATGACAGGAAGTCACCGTGGAGGACATGTATCACAGCAGGAACCGTCTGAGGTGAAACATGTCCCTTCTCTACTCATCAATTCTTTAGCAACCTGCTGTCACCTCCCTCTCCTGTGAACAGCAACTTATCTCCTGCCCTTGCCCCCCCCTCCCCCATGTGCTCACTCTGTCTCGTTCTCACACCTCCAGTCAAAAAGTGCTTTGTTCACAACTGTGCCTCTGTCCATGTTATCGGAGATGAGAAGCATAACAACCGGACATCCACACTAGAAGGAACGCAGAGAAAAGAACACTCTGCAACACCGGGAACTGTGTGATTGTCGAGAAAGGAGCATTATGCAAAATTAATGGGCGTGTTGACATCAAGAACAATTTGGGTTTGGGATGTTGTGTAACTTTCAGTAACCAGCAGCTACTTTATATTGGAGGAAATGTACAGTGGCTTTGGTAAACCAAACACAAGTTTTGAATGCAACTAAAAGCTAATCAAAAGAACCATTATTGTTGCAATGAAACAAGGTTAAAATGAGTAAAAGAGTTTAAATAAAACCAGAAAATGAATGTATGAAGTGGCACAGGGTTTGTTCAAGATCAAGGCTGCCTTCTCTTTTCATTGGGACTGAAGACTGTGGGTTTTCTTCATCCAAGGATCATTCATTTGATTACTACTTCATTAAAAAAAAAAAAACTTGTGGGGGCAGAATTCAGGCAAACTTTGTTACGCACCTTGCTAGAGATATTCGGGGCTTGTCCTTTGATAAGTTGTGTAGAAATGTGCCAAACAAGTGGAGAAGAAATATCTCTGCATGAAGGTAAAGGGGAGTAACAGACCAGCAGGGTTCAAGGATAGCAGAAGTCGATACACAGTAAAGCTATCCGCCCTTAGACATCTTTGCCTGGCTGACGACGATGAAGAAAATAAATAAATAATCTCCTGCAAGGTGTACTGTAAGTGCACACTCCATGCACTGTAATGCAAATGTGATAGCGTTCGCCGCCGGATCCCACTTCTGATGCAGTCTGGCTTGAAATGCTTCTTGGAGAGCAGCCAGAGTCGTCCAGGTGCGAATGCATACCGCACCGGAGGCAGACGAGCTGAAAGGCAGACCTCACTCACGCGCACCACTCCATGCAGGCGCACAGATATAGATGCAGCGTTATCTCCAGTTATTGCTTGTTCACCCTTTTTTTATTTTTTTTATTTTGATGCTTGCAAGGTGTGTGGCATCATTTTTTTTAAAGTCTTCTCTCTCTGTCGCCCCAACCGGCAAGATTGGGTGATGGACGCTCTAACACAGAGTTTGTTTGCATCACACACTTGTGGCTGTGACTCGCGGGTTACGCTTGTGACTTAGCATTGCCTGATTGTGCAGAGGAAGTGAAAAACCACATCAGGCCCGTGAATAAGAGGGGAAATGTTTCATAGTGCTTGTCAAATATTCTTCGTCCTTTCTACACCAACTGATCTTTGGTTTGCTGCAGTCGAAATTGATGAGTCTTTGTTCCTTAAAATGCAGGTGCCCACATTAACTATTCATCCCCTTTTAAGATAATAAATAACTACTTGCTTATCAAGGCAAATAGATATTGACTTCTTTTAATCAATATTGATTTCACGATTATTGATCATGATTATTCATTATTCATTTGTGAAGAGATACGCACTTTGATAATGCCAAAGCAGGTTCCTATATGTCATGATGTAGCATATTTGTGAATTAAGAATACCTGAGCATGTGAGTTAATGAACAGTATCTTTTTATTTTACATCCACGTGAATCAATACTTTTTTTCAAAAATAGATATGCCAATGAGCACACATTTCAAATGTCAATATGTAGACAATTATATATGATCGTTACAGCAAAATATCGTGATTTCGATTTAAATTCAGTTAGTTGAAAGGTGAGATGGTGCATAAACAATTTCCCAGCTATTGTTCGCCTACCAAAATAGAAATTGAAGGGATTCACTTAATACTTTATGTTCCCTCAGTTCAAATCTTGAGCGTTGCGAAGCCCGGACAGACTTGGCTGTAACCTGCATTTTGAGCGCCCGAGAACTGCTAATTTAAGCTCTCAAAGAGGTCTCTTTATGGCTCTCGAATGTAGAAAACCCACGGTTGTAGCACGCATGCAGGAAAAAACGGCAATTATAAAATGTGGATGCTGCGCCCAGGTCCGCCCCCTGATGTGCCGCTGCATTCCACAGGTTACAACCTGTGTGTGAACGCAGAAGGCGAAATATGTGTGTTTTTCTCAATTATCTTTTGGCTATCTGAAATGTGACCATATTATAATATCAAGAGTGTGGCCCAGAGGCATCGGTGTGGAGTATATTTGTGTGTGTGCACAGGGGTTGATGAGGACATTGCGTCTGCATCCCGTGGCGCTCGGTGACAGGTTATGCCGGCCATGCTGCCTCGGTACAAATCACTTCTTTTTTTAATCCTCCCTTTTGACCTAATTATTGCCTGTAGTAGTACCTGACAGGTTTAAAAAAAAAAATCCCTCAATGCTCTCTTTCTCTCTCCCTCCCTCCTCCCTGTTTCTCTCTATCTCCTCCTCTCCCCACGTCTGCATCTCCCGCTGAGCTGAAGAGAGTCTGGCTGTTCAGCTGAATCTACTAGTGAATTAGCAGCTCTACAGCCTGGCAGGTGCCTCATTAGAAATATTAGAGCTGCTATCAGTAACCCAACACATCCCCCTTTAAACGTCTGTAGCTTTGCATGCGTGTGCGAGGAGTGCGTGTTCGTTGTCTAATTGGAGTTAATTCAGCGCAGCAGTGACTTAACACAAAGCTGGATGGGCTGATTTCAGTCCTCGGCTTTATATCCGGGTTTGAAGAACCCTCCAGGCTGCTGCGTTTGAGCTATTTTTTTTGTCATTTTTTTTTTTTTCCCAACACACGCCTGAGTCAGGCGCTGACACACGATGTGCAAAAGTAACTTGAAAAGTTCAAGTAAAGTGTGATTTAGAGATCTTTTTATGCCTGACCTTTCAAAGAAGTACCGGTAATGGCATATGTTTTGGGTAAGGGGAATTTTACTGCAAGTGACATGCTTGGCATCACTTTGTGATTATTTGGCTCACGATGCATAAAAAGAATTGCTGTAAGGTGCTGCATGGTAAATCGATCCTGGGAATTGAATAGTGAGAAATTAATTCTGATTAGGGGTGTCCTGATCTGATATTGATATTGCATATCGATCCGATATCAGCCAAAAAAAACAAATATCAAATATGGGCCTGCATCTAAAATCTCCATTATAAGCACTCCCATTCCAGACTACGCTCCAGCACTAGTGGTTATTTTGCATTTGAAAATATAATTTTTGGTTTGTATTGGATTTATCGGGTTATTTTTCAGGGTCTTCTAATTTGTTTTTTATTTATTCTTTTCAATTGTAGAATATTCTTATGTTAAGGGTTTAAATCTTTGTAACCCAGTTGGTTAATAATAAATTAGCTAGTTTTTTTCATACCTAACGTTGCTGACTATTGTTCTCTGTTTGGATAATATCACTTGATTAAGCCCTTTCTAACATTCAATACTGCAAAATACACAACAAAAGTATGATTTGTACTGATATTGTATTGGATCGATATCAGTATCGGCCAGTACTCAAGGCGGCAATATTGTATCAGAAGTGAAAAAGTTGTATCGGGACACCCCTAAAGAATGTTCAGACATCCTTGTACCGCAACATGATGAAAATTATTTCCCAAAGTGTTCATAACAGTTTAGGGATAACGAGATAGTTGTAGGCACTCGGAGATGACGGTGAAAAAGCTGGATTGTCTACATTGTGTCTGTCTGTGCCGGCCTGCATGGCAGCGATGCTTCTATCAAGACATTACAAGCGCGTTCGGGGGCCGAGGCCGCGCAGATATTTTGAGAGGTCAGGGCGGAGAAAAAAACAGCCTGCGACAGAAGGTGTTTGGCAGAAAAGTACAAGGTGCCACATCTCTCTCTCCCTTTTATTTATTTTTTTGTCAGATGCAAGCAAAAAATTCTGACTCCTCAAAGAAAATCCTGACTCTCAAGGGTGTCTCTGACCATGACCGCGCATATTGTGAAGACGGGAACTGGCTGAGTCATGCCTGCTTTGTGGAGAGATCCTTTGATGTTCTATATTTCCACCACAGATGACGTTGTATTCCCTGCTTAAGAGCTTAGATGATGAGATGTTGCACTATGTGTGATAGTATGACAACCATAGGGTGTTGCTTTTTTCCACCTGCAATGCACAGATGAGGAATCATTTAAAACAAAAAAAAAAGATTATATGTTTCAAACTGTGTCGATCGGGCGACTGTGCGCGCCTCCGCTTTATTGGTTTGGCAAAAACAAACAAGGGAATATGGGCTGTGAGACGATTTGACATTTAAAATAATACGATCGCAAATGTCCCGAGGGGTAACCCGGCCTTCCTTATGTGATTAGGAGCACACAGGCGGATCGATATTTTGTGAATGCGGATCATTTGAACAAAACTCTAATGGTAAGAAAATCTTTACCCAGCTCAGCTCCGCAATTAGATCTTTTTGGAACTTATCCAACATTCAAACTCCAAAAGAATGCACATATATATATATATATTTAGTTTTACATTTACAGTAACTTGTGATATTTGAGTGAGGTGTACCCTCAGTGTGCAAACAATACTGTATATTGCAGGATAATCCACTGGAGATCTACTTGATATTTTAGCAAAAAAGCATGCTGAGGATATTAGGCAAATAATAAAGTGTAAATCTAAAACATCTAATAAAAGATCATTTAATTTAATCATCTTGAATTACTGCAGCCAACATTTCCTCTACTTTGAAAAACACTATTTGCTTGAAGTCCTATTTCTCTTGTTAAATACTTTAAATGTAGCATAACCAAATTTAACAAACAGAGGCAAATTCGCGACACACGGAATCCTATAAATGTACAGTAGATTGCTTTAGTAATAAAAATAAATCAGTGTTTTTCCTACCATTACTCCTCACTTCCAAAATAGACTCCCCCATCCTATACCCTTTTTTTCCCCAACAATTGCTTTTTTAATCATTACCATTTTAAATATACAACACCCAAAAAAAATGTTTGTAATCTAAAGCCATTCAAACAGGTTTTTTTTTTGGTCAAAGAAAGTTATTTAATTAAATCCAAGCTGTCATTTCACAAGCAACACACTATTAATATTAATTTCTTTTTGGCAGCCTGATTAGGAGGGAATATGGTGAGTCAGCCCCCAGACAAACGTGCACCTTGTAAACCTGGGCCCATACCAACACGACACATCTTAGCAGAGAAGATTACAAATAAGAAACAGGTGCAAACTCCTTACAACAGGTAGTCTGGGTGATTATACATATTATCATACGGCTGTTATATTAATACTGAAATAAATTAGACAGGTTTTTTTTTGTTTCCGTCCTCATTTATTTTTTCATTGTTCCCCTCCACCTCCATCTTTTGCTCTATAATCATTTAGGGGATTTTTAAAAGTATAGTCACATAGCTGAGGCAAAGAAAAAAAAAGAAAGTCTGACATTTTAGGTCCTTATGGGTTCACAAGAGTATTTTCGACCGCAGCAGCGTGGCTTTCTCCTGTCCAGACAATTTTTTACATTTATTTTATTTTTCGTCTGACTGTATGAGTGGACACAGCGGTCTTTCTGCTTTAAGCAGCTAAGATGTGTGGCATCTCTAAACTATCGCATGTCATAAGCGCATGTGCAGAAACACACGCACTTTTACCGTGTCAGCACTTGCTTCAGATGCGAACGGTAAAGTGTCCATTAACACATTAACGCTCCTTTATCCATGTCATCGCCGCCGCACACCTCCAGAATCTGCTGTGCTCGTCCATCCGCGCCACTCAGCCTCCACCTGCCGCCCAGCCATGGCATGTTTGCTCACAATGACGTGAAGTCGATCTTCGGGGGCCATTAATGTGTTTACTGAAGAAAAGTAACTATCCGTCTCTGAAAGATCACTTTGTTCATTGAAGTGAGCTCGACTGTCTAACGTCAGGTTGTGTGTCTATGACCGGAGCTAATGTGCAAGCTCGGGGTTGGCACAAAAGCTATAGTGAGGATTCTTCAAGCTCCACCTTTGTGCCTCATTAGCTTTGCTCCCGTCTGATTGGAGGAGATGAGCCTCTACTTTGCTTTTGACTTCCATCCAGGGCTCATTACCCCTATGCTCTCACTCTCTACCTTTAGTCCGCCTGTCTCTCACATATGAAAAAAAAAATCCATTTACATGTCTGGGTTTTTAATGCAATGCCATTAAAAGAATTCTGATTGCCGTTGAATGATGGTACAATCCCTCGTCAGCCGCTTCAAATACAGTCAACAATTCAACCAGAAGAAAGGAGCAGAAAATAGAGCCTAATTTGGAGCCACCAGTGATGGCTGACAGTGAACTACATCTCTCAACATTTCACAGGATGCCAGGATCTCATCCACCCACTTGTGCACTCAAACACACACTCTGCACACACACCGTAGCAAACACAGAAATGTTCACACATCCTTTCTTTCCTAATAAACACGCTCTCCACCCCCTCTATAATCTCTATAAGTCACTGAGCTGGAAAAGACGGATAGTCTCTCTTCTGATCCTCCTTCTCTGTTTACTCTCCATTATGAAGGAGAAGAGACCTGACTGCTCTGTGTGCATCTATTTATTGACGCTCTCACTGAGCATGCACATATGCCACAGCAATATAGTTTTAAACGGAGCTCATTGGTAGTAAATTGATGGGGAAAATTCGTTGTAATGTGTGAAACGATTTTGATTTTGATTAATTTTGCATTCATTGGATAAAGTGTTGTATTTATTTTTTCTCCCCCCTCTCTCTTTCTCTCTCTGTCTGTCTCTCTAGGTGAGTCAGAATTACACGCTGAAGCCTTCTACTCTGAAGCATCGTGAATTTGTGAGTGACTGTAACACTTTTTTTTTTTCCTGTAATGACCGATCCACTCCGAGCTACTTTCCGGAACTTTCCGGGTACGCCCTGAAATCAACCGCCCGTGTCCAAAAAACTTCCTCACATGAAAACCTCCAAACCATGTCTGTCCAGTCGTTGCCGGGAAGTTATTTTCAAAGGTCTGGCAGGTTTTCTTGCCGAGAGCCATCACAGACACATTTTCACTAGCAATGGGAGAGTCCATTTCAGTTCTTTGAACATGGGTTAACCCCAGGAGATCACCGAGCAATATTTTACGGCACACAGTTTGACATCTCAGCAGCAAATAAACCCTTGTAAACCCTACGAGGCCCTCGCTGCTTTTTCTCTCACTGTGGCCAAAAGTGAGGAATAAATAGTATAATATTGCCTTCCTCTACCCTGTGTCTCAGAGAATCCATTTGCTTACTCCCGGTGCTAAATCCGGAGGCTGTTTCCATGGGCAGCGTGGCACAAATCAAAATCATGTAATTCACACGCGGTGTAAAGCATGTCCTGGAGCTCGAGTCGCTCCAACCAAAAAGTATCCTTTAATTTTAACGTAATGACGTGTGGTCGGAAGGTGACGAAGGCGGCCAGAGCTGCAGCATATTCCACACTGCAGCTTGTTTTCCGATGGCAGCTTTACTTCACAGAATTGTTTCAACCGTGTCCCATGATCCCTCAAAGTGCTTGCTGGAGAGCTCTTGTAAAAACTCATTAAACTTTGAATCAGGCCGATGATACAATCAGGTAGACAAAGTCGGAGCCACACGAATATTGTCATCATTATCTCGTCCCGAGCAGACACGTGTTACTTTTAAATGGACGACCACTAATGAGCTCTCCCAAGCAACCATTGTTTTCATCAATTGCATTCAGCAATATCGCCAAGAAAAGAACAATGACCAAGAAGTGTTTTATATTTCAAGTCAAAATCAGGATTGTTATGATTAAGACATCCTTCTTTGTTACTTAAAAGCCTTATTTATTAAGACAACTAAGAGCCGTTTCTCCAATTTAAAGACCCGGGAGGCAACGATAGTCTCACGACGACAGACTGTTATGGGAAAAAAAAAAAGAGGAGGCTGTTATTCCCAACCTCATCCCCCACCGCCCACAAGAACCCAACATGCCACAGGAGAGTAATTAATCATTAATTGTCATGAGAATAAACACGGGTTTGCTAACAAGCACTCAATAAATAGAAATGTGATATTAGGGATTTTCTTCCCCTGTGTTTTTCGGTATCTGTCAACTTCTGAGGTGAATATTTGAACATGGAACATTTAATCATAAGGCATTTAATTTTAAAAATGTGTAAAGATTGAAACATGCAAATCTCTCATTGTTACCTTGTACCAATTTGTAGATAACTGTTAAACACAGTTAAACACAGATTATATAAAATTTTCCACCAACATTTGATTACAGTCGGAGATAGATGAGGCTGTTCCAATAAGAGCAACGTGTCAATCCAGAGCCAAAAGCAGGTGCGAACGCTACGGACAATTTATCTCGTCTAGTCAGCGGAAGCCTCTAATCCTCGACTTAAACTGGCCCTATTTCTAACGCTAACGAAATACCTCAGATAAACTCTGGCCCAGACTGCGAGTATCTTCTCACTGACACGAGCTGCTTGATAGGAATTGGGGTTCCAGCAGCAGACTTGAAATATAGTTTGACTATTACCTCTCTGCTTTGCTCAAATTGGGATTCCATCATCCACGTTCTCCTCTCCGCTTCCATCCTCCCACCAGCCAGACCCTCAATATTTGATGAAGCAGATCCCGTCTTAAACCTCGGCTGTCGGCGCCTGCTCTGTTTTCCATCCGGATAACGTCCCTCATTTTAACGACAGCGGTTCAAATCGCTTTTGTCGTTCCCTTTCCAGGTAGCCGTAGATTAATTGCGGCGAGCGGTTGATTTCCTGGCCGTAATAGATGCTGATCACTCGGCTCCGGTCAGTGACACAGAGCGAGGAGGACACTGGCACTGCCCCTCGTCTTGCATTATTGAGGTTTGAAGTGAGTAAATCTATGACGCGGCTTGGCTCGCGCCCACCAGCAATGAGTCTCTATCTCGCTGTCAGCTCGCAGTAGCTCTTGTTTATTCACTCGGAGCAACATTACGCACATCGCCGTTTGTTTTCACTTCCACCGACGTATTCCAGATCGAGCGACTCATCTTCGGCTGAGTAGTTGCTGTTGATGGCGTGACCTACATGCAAGTGCGCATCGTCAAGCTCTATAATACTTTGAAAATTAGTTTAAGTAAAAAAAGAAAAAAATCACGTAAAAGAAAAGGTAAAAAAAAAAAGAAAGAAAAACAAACAAATGAACACTTCAGAGAGGCACTGTGAGGACAGGAAGCACAAAAGGCGAATGGAAGTGTTCTCACTCCAGTGCCTCCTCAGTGAGACTGAGGCAATAATGGGAGTGAGATCCAGATAAAGATCAAGATTATTGGGATTGCTTCATAACAGAATTCTCCAACTACATGCACACACTCGCAGGCAACGCACACACACAGATGCACACACTTATGTAGCCAATATCTGTGTGTATTTTCATGCCTACTTTTTTTAGCTTGTCCTTCTGACTGAATGCCACATTCCGCGGAGCACTACATCTCACGGATACATGAGACAATCCAGATTCGGCATAAAAGTTGAATTTGGACTCAAGTATGATCTGATTAGACCTTGAGGTCCAGGGTCAAGCCTACCGTGACCTCTTAAAATACGGTTTTCACCTCATGAGTGCTGTATTGGATTTTCTGAATGCAATAAATCAAATATATATAAAAAAAAGAAGTCTCTTCAGATTTGGTGCAAACCTTCAATAATGAACTGGTTTGTTTTTTTGTCGTGTTGTGAAGGTCAAGGTCATTCGGACTTCTTAAATTACATCACTAGGGGTGTCCTGATACAACTTTTTCACTTCCGATCCGATACCAATATTAAAGCCTTGAGTATTGGCCAATGCCATATTTTTATTACTTATTTTGTAGCATGGGATGTTAGAAAAGGCTTGATCAAATGACATCACTAAAATGAACAATAGTCAGAAACAGTAGGTATGAGAAAAACCCATTTATTATTAACCAATGGGTTGCATACATTTTAACCTTTAACATAAGAATATTCTACAAATGACTGCTTTTGGAGATTTTGAATGCGGGCCGATATAATGATACGTTTTTTTTTGCTGATTGCTTTGACCGATATACAGTATCATCGGATCAGGACACCCATATACATCACACTGTAACTCTATTTAACCCAAAGAATGTCATGCTCATTATGATACCACTTCATGCTGTTTCGCAATGCAGGAAAAAAAAAAGATATGTTGGGTGGCTCAACTTTTTCCAAAGTGAGTAGCTAAGAGCTGCCTGTGTGAACTCATCCCACCCCCTGTAACCTCATTCCACCCGTCCGTCCTCCAGCAGGACAGAGACAGTCACTCCCTGTCTTGCTCGTGTATCTTTTTTATACAGACAGAAGCACACTGTAAAACTGGGAGGCATTTG
>CAESWR010000504.1:371104-388613 GCA_903171835.1 Mullus surmuletus | reverse complement strand
CTTGGTATAACACCAGAACAATCGCCCGACGCCATGGGAAACGGGCGCCGCAAGACTTAAAATGTGTGTGTGTGTGGGGGGGTGCTAGAGTTGCTTAAAACAAGTGCTACTTAAAAGAACATCGTTTGTCATGGCTGACTGGGGCTGTGCAGCGCAGGTGTTCGTGTGGCTGCACCCNCCCCCCCACCTCAAAGCTTTTGACCATTGATTATTCAATACAATTTCAAAAGCGGGATGTATTCCTCTGGTGATGCAGTCAGGTCTTTTTGAACACACATATCCTCCGTGTGCACATAGGCTCACAAATATACACACGTAGGCACCTGATCTTGTGTTTCTGCTTTCCAGAAGGAGCATGAATAAAACAAGAGTGCAGAGACTTGGTGAGAAGCAGTGAGAGACATGGGGTGCGTTGGCAGATCTCTCTGCAGCAGTGGCGGCGTATTTCGTGCCACAATCTCCATGTCTGGACTTACAGGATTAGCTCTCTCTTGGACGCTGTTAGCTCTGAGAATACACACTTTTTTTCCTTTTGCGAACCTGCCTGTGCAAACACACGTGCACACGTACACATGCGCACGCTCACACTAAGACACACCTGCTACGCAGCTGCTACACAGCTGCTACACACCACACGATTCCTCCCACATAATACACCTCCAATCTGTAAGAGCAGATGCAGCTTATTAAGGTCCAACCAAAAACCATATTTAGTCATCCAATTTTTTGTGAATATCAGAATGTCAGTGCAATTTTAAACTCAATATCAGTAGTATTTTAGAATAAACAGGAACACATTTTGGAAATCCTCCTTTTGGGAAGCATTTTAGCCACAATGGCTTTGATTTGCTTGCTATGTTGGCAGTGGTTTTGAGAAAAAAAATTGTCAGTCTGGAGCAGAATTTGGAGCTGGCCTGTTTTGCAGTTGGTCACTGGCAGGTGTTCGTAGTGAAGAGCTTGTTGTTTCTGACTCAACTATATATCGTTTATTGGTTACAGTCATCGATCGTGTAGGTGATCTGAATTATTTTTGCACGAATTAAAGTCAGCAGCTCGGATGCATTTATAAATTATTTAGTGGTTAAGCCGCACACATAACACCTTAACACATTTCTTTGCACTTAAACTACTTATTTACATCATTGAATATTAAGAGATTATATTATATATAGATTCACACTTCAGACAGACATCCATCTGTAGATAGTTGGAGATTCTCTTTATAAATGTATCAGAATAGAATTTTAACTAATTTCCTTTAAGAGTGACATCAGTTGTAAACTGATACTGTGTGTGTGTGTGTGTGTGTGTGTGTGTGTGTGTGTGTGTGTGTGTGTGTGTGTGTGTGTGTGTGTGTGTGTGTGTGTGTGTGTGTGTGTGTGTGTGTGTGTGTGGACTTGCTAGCTGGTCTCCAAATCAATACTTCAAAATCTCCAGGGTTTCCTCGCCCTGCTAGTGAAGCAGTTATGAATTCTGAAGACTCAGCTGACTGAACCTCTGACCCTGAAAAACGCCCACTGAAAAGAAATGAATGCCGCCAGGTTTTTTTCCCTCCCCCTTTCTTTGGAGTCCCCGTAAACAAATGGATAGTGAAACGTGGAAAAAATGCAATGGCTTTCAGTGCTGTTAATATGTGATTCTCGTGGACGACCTCAATTCTGTGAAGGTCTGAAAGGAGAGGCTCATTCTGAAATGAGAATATCCAGTATTTGTGGAGAAAAAAGCAACACCCTGCCTGAAAGCCTGACTGATAGCAGAAAGATAAAAAGGAAAAAAGAAAAAAAGAAATGAAAATAAACTGCCAGCCTTTTTAACGAAACATCTGGAGCTTAAATCCTAAACTGAGCAAAACACCTTCTTGAAGCACTGAGTGGCTAAACAAGATTCTTGCGGAAATCGCTCAGATAAGCCATGAAGTCTTGAAGTGTGCACCTATTAACCCGTGATAAATATTCTATGAATCCCAGTTGTTGAATGTACTTTTTGCAGTCTTTACCAAGAGTGTGCCTTAAGTGTCAAGCCATGTCGTGAAAGTTGGAAACCTTTTTCACCTCTGACCACACCCGCCATCACTAAGTGTTCTAAGGTGTAGTGAGAAGTGTGCTCTGATGCGCCCGACGGGGTCAGCAGTTATGTCACAGTTTGCTACTTGTACATCACGGCAGCGAGATGGAAAGTGGCACAACATTGGTCGTCACGCTGGGGTTTTCACGGGGGAAAGAGGCACTCTGCATAGCCTGTGGTGGATCAAACTGACACCACAGCAGAGGTGCTAAGCTGGCATTCCTTGCAGCGCCCAGCAGGGGGCGGATCTCTGGCTGCACAGAAGTCTATGAGAAAATCAGTGCTTTTCACTTTTCACGCACAGGTGTCTTCCTTAGCACTGCATGACGTTAAATGGATTCTGAACCTTAAGGTGTGGCTACATGGCTCGAACCTTGAGTTCAAATCCACGACAGTAAGTGACATCGCTGTCCCTATACTTTGATTTGTGGCTGCAGAAGAGTGATTATGATGATTTCTTAAAATTGTTTGGCCTTTTTAAACATAAATTAACCATTAAAATGTAAACCTATGGCATGCTCCATCCATGCCGCCCGCTTGCAATTTTAAAGAATCCCTTGATCTTACTTTCCATCTGCATTCTTTTACTCTGTGTGTGTGTGTGTTTGTGTGTGTGTGTGTGTGTGTACTCCGACTCGACTCACAAATGTGTGCAGCTCGGCTCGCCCGTTTGCCAGATAAGAGGAGCAGTGGGAAGCCCATGAAAGCTTAATGTTCGGCTCCATATTTAAAAGGAAGTGCATTAGGAGCACTGTACCCCCATCAGTCCTCTCGCCGCGTCCCTCCATCCCGCCCGCAGCCCCGCTGAAATCCCTCTCGACACAAGGCGACCGCGGCTCGCCCCTCCTGCGCCGCAGTGCCGGAATGCTGTCACGAATGAATGGGCCTGTGCTTTGTCTGAGTATCTCGGTCTAAGGCTGCCAATGCAACACAAGCCAATATTTATTTATTTTTTACTGATAGTGGACAGGGAAAATGGAAGATAATTCTGATTTATGTTGGGAATTCAACCTCTAGATAGCAGTTGTTAAGACCTTAAAGTTAATATATATTTATATTGATGCATTTTCCCCCCTTTTTAGATAGATTGCAAAAGTGCATGTTATTAATTCCTGGAGCTGCATTCGTATCTTCTACACCAAATATTGGCTAAAGTGGAATGCTTATTCCTCCAGATTTAAGCCATCTTTCAAGATTTTCGAGCATAATAATCAAAGTGATGGTGGAGTAATAGTAGGACCAGCAAGCCCCACTTCAGCACTGAATAAAAAAAAGGAGACAAAGAGAAGAAAAAGAAAATAACCTTCATTTCAGATGCTTAAACCCATGACTAGAAATTGGTTCTAGTTAATGTAAGGATGGCAGCATTCATCCATTACTTTCCAGCTGTACGGGATGACAAAATAGCCCCGACTCATGTTGTGATCCATTTTCCCCGTCAGTCTGCTCTTCGTTTTGTGTATTGTTGGTGTTTTGATAAAAGCACGGTCAGGGTAACAGCAGGATTTCAAAGCCTGTTTGATGTGAATGTGCTCCCTGCCGTTAGACCCTTTATGTAGACACGTTGTCCGCCCAGTGGTGTAAGGTCTGGTTTACTGTTTGTTTTTTTTCTTCTTCATTCACTGCTGTCTGTGTTGAAGGTTTCCTGTGCAGAGTTCAGAGGTTGTTCTATATCTCACTTTATTTATTTATTTTTGTATTGTCATATAAGGACATGTCATTTTAACCCTGTGATCATCTCAGTGACATTAGTTGCATCTTTAGCTGTATTCTAACTGCTTTTATGCTTCATTATTTTTAGCACTGATGTAAAGCACTTTGGGCACCTTTTGTCTTTGTAAACACTTATGAGCCTGGATGTAGACTCTAATTAGTTGTGTCTCTGCTGCCGCCATATTACCAATACTGTCAACAATCTTTAGTATTTTTTTTTTTAAACCATGTGAGAAAAAAAATAGTATTTTTCTGCATTTCTCAGGCAGTGTTTTTACCTTATCAAGTCACTGCATTGCAATAATGAAATGCACAGTACATGGGTGGAAGAGGGTGGAAGGACGATGCGGACACTTTTTCAAACATTTGTGGGTTCAAGCAATGCTTGTTTGTAGACCATGTTCTCCTGCTCTGAATGGGTTAAACAGATGCAAAGTAATCTTCACACAACTCCTATTGACATCATTTTGTCTGGCGGCTTTCAGAAGGCTCATTCACAATCTGGACGTCATTGGAGCGACTCACCAGCAGAGGTCAATGCTGAGGAAATCCCCAACTACTCATTTAGACTGACACAAACATTAAAGTCTTGTTGTCATCTGTATGCGTAAGAAAGGTTCATTTAACCCAAAACCTGCCCTCCCTTTTTTCCACCTCCTGCATAACTGAGTGTGTGCGTTACTTTTGAGGTCTTTAGAACGTAAGTTATGCAAGCGTTTTTTTCTTTTGTTTTTTTTTTCGTGACGACTCCAGCGCAAACTCCTTTCAAAGTACTTCAAGGTCTGCACTCCTCTTTTCGGCATCTTCTTTGCAATCGCAGAACACAACTGAAACGGCAGGCTTACTGAGGGGAATGCGGGCGGGAATACATTTGAACAAAAGGCGACGGAATGAAGAGGCTCCTTTGATTTCTCGAATAAGAACACTAAAGGACGTGTCAGCGAGGTGTGCAGTAAAGTTTAAAGATTTATGTGTTTTCTCTTTCCATTTGTCTCCCCTCCTACCTTTGGCTCACATCCTGGTTTTATGTTATAATGCGCGTGTGATATACCGCGTTGGTGCTCTCTTCTAATATTTGAGCCTGACACAGGTGATTATTTGTTTGCTCGTTTTAGCTTTGTTGTTATTTACGCCCCTCCTGCGCGGCAGAAACAAAGAGCTCCTATCGCAAAACGTAATCTCGGCCAATATCCTGGTGCTAGTTCTTGTTTCCATTGCTTTCCTCTATTTCTTTTTTCCCCTGTACATTCATTCGTCGGAACAAAAAGCGTATTTTCTCTTTCATTATGATATTAATTGGATTTTAATCAGGCACTTTGAAACAGAACTTATTTATGTGGAACTTTTGCTGCCTCTTTGCGTGGGGATGAAGGCCACGCATTTGAATTTGCACGTTCTTTTTCCCTTTCTCTCTCTCACACACACACACACGCAGACACACACACACACACACGCGCTCACACAGGCTTGGTGTCATCCTCGCACTCATCGCTTCCCTCGTCCTGCATCATAGTCTCCCAATTACTCCGAGTCACTGTGGTTCAATGCAGAACAAAGGCTAATTTGAGGCATGTCACCAGCTAATTTGTGACATGTGGCTAGCTCTTTGAAACGATATCACACATAGACTGTTGGTTGTCGTGAATGATTCCAGCTGGGAGGAAACGGCTCTCTACTTTGATCTCATTAGCAGCCTTTATTCCACTTTGCTCCTCGTGGCACATTGGGGCAGGACTCGCTGTTATTCGCTCTGTAAAAGAGGTAATTTAAGACGGGAAGATCGAAGCTATTGGTCAGACTATGTTTTTATTTGTGTGTGTTTACAATAAGTATCGGCTGTGCCGGTCGTAGCGGTTATTTACGTAGGCAAAATAGCAAAAACAGGCCTTTAATGGAAAAAAAGGCAATTGTAAGTGATAAGCTTTGATTTTTCGGTTATTTGGGAGACCAAAACACCCAATGAATAGATCTCCAACAAACATGGAAAACATCGCCACTCAGCAACTTTTTTAATCCTAAATCTGATTTGGGCTTATAATTTTTGCTCACGTGTCATCCTTGGCGCATAATGCGTTGGTCGCCAATAGATGTCTCTATCCAGGCGAGACAGGTTTTGTTCTTCCCCTCTTATTCAGACTCAACAGGCTCCATAATTAAGCTGACGGAGTGTGTCTGGACAGGGGAAGAGCAGCGAGGGCCTGATACCCGGACGTGACTGTGAAAGGTATTTTCTCGTTCCTGCGCTAAACGCTAAACGATGTCTCCCCTCGCGTGGCCTGGGTAACCTGCCTCGTCCGGATCCGAGGGGGCTGCGGGCTGATTGACTCCCGATAAGCTTTGATTTTTCATAATTTCCCACCGCATCCTCTATCTGATGGAGATTAACTGACGTTGAGGGGGTATGAGAACAGCATAGTAAGAAGCAGTTATTGTTTTGTTTGCTTCATGACCACCACCGTGTCAAAGACAGATAAACTGATTATAACAAATATCTGCAGTTCCAACGTATATGGTGGCTCCTCTGTCTATATAACATGATTTAACTTATGTAAAATGGAAATGTTAATATCCTCATATTTTGTGTAAAATCATACAATATAGGCACAAAAATACTTGATTAAACATATGTTGAAATGAGGGCAAATCTTTATTGGAAAATATGATTAGTTGACGGTCTTCAAAAACATGAACAATGAACAACATCTAGTTGATTAGTGTTTGTGTAGGTGCTGACAAATATAAATAGACTGACAAACTTTACTTCCCGCTATGGTCCTTGAGGACAGGAATAAAAAAGTACTTATCAGAAACCACTTCAGTCAATTTTACTAAGATGAGATTTCTCACATTTGGATGATAGACCCTTAACTTTGGGATTTAGCTCTAACGTATCCCGAGAGCATCCCAATGAGGTGTGTGAATGAAAGGACTCCTGCATTTTAGATAATCCCCCATAAGACGAGATCGTTAATATCTGCTGTATCTGTCTCTCCCGCTGTGTACTTAACCGCCTTTCATCTCCTCAACTTTATCTGTGGAGTTGATGGCACAAGGTCGGCCATCCATCCGCCAAAGTGCTTCAAAGGGTGTTTGGAGCCTCCATTGAGAGAACGTGATCATTGTCACTTCCTTTCCAGTTTTGATAAACTTTGCATCAGTACTTAAGAAAAAAAAAAGTTTGCTTTCAACACCTTGCTGTTCATGCGGTGTTGCCGGCCGCACTTTAATGATGGTAACTGGAAAATTATGCTCACAGCTGGCAGAGTGTGTGCGAGCGACCCTGTTGATTCCCAGTTAGCACAGGGAGGTGTTTTCACATAATGAACCATCTTTACTGGTTGGAAAAAGTGTAGGAATTCAGACTCTTTGAAACCTGTGATGATGTCTGTTTGTAGTATCTCTCCGACGCACACACACACACACACATGGCTTTCTCTTCCTTCTCTGGCTCTCAGCTGTGACCCCTTGACCTTCATCTCCTCTGCTACTGTATTGTGCAGCTCGCCTCCGTCGCGAGTGAGTCATGGCTCACGGGCACGGTAAATAAAATATCCTCCCACTAGCGGTGAAATATTAAAGAGACAAGGCACTGAGATGCTTGTCTCGACGGGGGGATGGAGAGGGAGGCGGCACGGTGAAGGCATTATGGTAAGGACGAGACAGAGCGATGACGTGGGCGATAGTGTTGCTGAGAAACCAGTTGGAAGGAAAGCTGCTGAAAGGCAAGTCTAGTGGGAAGGAGAGCGGAAGTGATAATGGACCAGCCAGGGCCTTTTTTTTTTTCTGTCCCTTTCTGTGTCTTAATAATTTGTAGTGAACCATATATGACAAACAAATGCAGCTCACTTTCAGACGTGCTCTGCCATGCTCCTTTATTAAGCCCTCTGCTGAGTCACCTGGTCGAAAGTGCACAGGCTCTCAAATGTCTCACAAAGCCACCGATACATCAGTGCATCACGGATGCGACTCTGGCTTTTTTCACAGATGAGGGAAAAGAGTGAGGGGCCACTGAGGGCAATCCTGGTGTGCTCATGTACAGTATGTCCTGTTCACAGAATGTGCCAGCAGGGTCAGGAGGCTGCCAAGAGTTAGATAATGACAGTGTTTTTTTCTTATTCCATGTTTCCATAGACCCTAGAAAATGATTAGCTGCACTGATAGAAGAGAATCTGGGGTTAAGATTTGCAATGAACATCTGAAGAACTTTTCCCAATCAGGTTTGGGCGTACTTGCGTCATGCCAAAAGTACTATATACCACTTTCTGAGTGGTATATATAGTTCATAGGCTCTTGAATAACCCAGTACAGTTCAACTGCTTCTCTTGAGTGGCTGTTTAGGTACCCTCTCGAGGGTTCAATTCAAACTAAACGTTATGATCCGACAAATCAAAATGTAAATCAACTGCATTGAGAGTTCATACCAAGAACTGAGACTTCAAAACCACACCCGCCTTTGGTTATGAGTGATTGGCATTTGCCTGGTGTGATTCTTTGTGGCCATGTCCAATGTGAGATCACTTAGCGCAAAAGTTACACTGCGCATGTCTAACGTGAAGGTGCATGTCAGTTTGTCTGTCCTGTGAGCAGAGTACGCCTGAGTGGGCTTTTTTTCCTAACAGCTGAGATGAATACAAGTCATTCTGGGAAAAAAATTACAACATGCTTCACAAGCTTGTTTATTATGTCCTGTAAATAAGGCGTCGTCAAATACTAACAAATGTCACCAGTTCTGCATTCGACTGATTTTTTAAAAATGCGCTTTCTTCGCCGCACAAAATAATGTTTCTGTGCCCCGCCATTACATCGACTCTTTGAGGATTGTAATTACATCAACTCCTAATGTGATTAGATTGCTGTCATATAGCAGCAACTAATGTCAGCACTGTCTGTAATAGGAGGTAATGATGCTAGATTTGATGCTGCCAGACAGAAGGACATGAATCAGACGATTAATGGGCTCATTCTAGCCGTTATCCATTTGGAGTAGTTAAGCGGGTGAATCAACAAACGTGGCCGCGGGGTGAGCATAAGCAAAGGTCTTGAAAATCTGTGCTTGTCTTGTAGGGTAACATAGATCTAGAGGTTTTCCCCGATTCGTCGCAGGCTTCCTTCCGAGAAAACTGGAACGCATTATTTCACCGTTTGACTGGCCGCGCTCTAATGTATATCAACAAATCTCCAATTTAATTTGCTCTCCGTCGTTTGCCTTCACTATTGGCAATTAGTGTCTGAAAGTCAGCCGAGAGTATGAATGAAAAATCTCAACAGCCAGCCCATCTGCTCACCAAAGCTGAAACCTAAGAATAACAAAGTGCTCATGAAATCTTTGTCGGGCCACATTTTGTTGAGTGATACAACCTCCCACACTGTGACTCAGGGCGTTATTCAGAAATCAGAAATCATCGGGTAGAGCCACGGCCTTCATGCGTTTTATCATCACACAAAGACTGAGTTGTTGATTTGCGTCTCTGGAACATGATGTGCGCACAACAACTGGATTTGTATCTATTTGAGCAGTTACAAAATGGATTTATATTTTCCACAACAACCAATCTCTATTAAAAGAGAGAGTTGGAGTTTAAAACCTCTATTGAAATTAGCAGACAAACATTTCCTGATAACACAAGGACAATTTTTGTTGTTTTGAATGGCAGTTTTATCAATAGTTGTGTGTCATTATGGATATATTGTGCATGTGAGTGCGCACACACAGAAGCTTTTGCCGCTAGTTTTGGTCTTGTTTTGTCAGGTAGAAACATATTTTTATTTTCATTTCCAATTCCTTCCTGTCTATTACCTCTGCATTGCACTGTTGATAAGTAAACAGCAATTTATCTTTGTCGAGGTGTCATGACTCCTGTAGTATTTTTGACAAATTAATCAGTCAGATTCGTACATTTTCTGCCAGCAATAGAGACAAAACAGAAATTAAAATGACAGTGATTTTTCATTTTATGATCAAGATACGTGTAGTAATGGACAAGTACATTATTATTATCATTATTATTATTATTATTATTGATAATAATTTATTTTTTGTTAGTGTTGTTGTCGTTGTAATTATTATTAGTATTATTGGTTGCTTTGCCTATTAATGCTAAACAATCGAACGTGTAAGTCAAAGATGAACCTGCAACAGCTGGAATGTGGGAGCAGATTCCGTTTGGAATATCTACAGACAAACAAACAAACAAACAAACAAACCGATTGCCTACAGTGCACAAACAGATGCTCGCACACATCCACAGTTTAGCATCTGGTGGTTATATTGCATTTCCTGTCAAGTGATTAACAGCCGTCCCCTGTTTGACTCCTGATTAGAAAGCTATTGATTACACGCCATACCTAAGTCACACTTTAGGTTTGATACATAAATGTGGCAGATGTTTCAAAAACACCAATATGACTCAAGATTTGAAGAAAAACATATTTTTACATACTTTTGCCTCTAGTTACTGTCAATTAGGGATGAAAAATATTTACAATTGATAATCAGACAAATTATTAACAAAATAACTTTTGAGTCATTTGAAAGCTAATTGATATTTTATTCATCATTTATAGTCAAACAATTATTTTTAAGTATATTTCAAAAAGGCTTCACAGTAATTTTTACTAAAATATGAGACTAAAATGAAGCACAAATGTGTGTCTATGTGTGTGTGTCTGCGTGTGAATCTGTCTAACTCATTTTTCTCCAGAGTATGGTCCGGGGAGAAGATCTGATGAGAGAGGGCTTGCTTTTGATGTTGAATGTTGATTTATGAGTTTTGATAGCTATTAAACATGCCCAAGGTTCAAAGTCATGTTTCAGCCAAGGGTGCTTCAGTCACGTTGCTGCCCCTGCGGTTCGCCCTGCAGAGGGTACCTAATGAGAGCTGAGGGATTTTTTTTTCTTTTTCTCTCTCCTCCGGGTGATGCATCTATATGTCCGCGTCTCTTCCCCCCACCGAGGAAGCAGAAAGAGGCAACGCTGGAAAAGCTTCCAAAAGGACTTATGTGTGCGGTGGCCCTGCTGGCTGCTGTTGTTTCGCCTTAATGTCCGGCTCCCCCTGATTAGTCCGTCTCCATCAATAGCTACTTGGTTCCTCTTCCTGTCAGTTGACCACTGAAATTGACAACACAATCATACTGTTAGCCACTGTTGTTGATTCGAAGGCTGTGCAGTTGGGTCTGACTGTAACGAGGAACATCGCAGTCCCATCACGAAATTGGCTGTGACCACGCAGCCTTTCAATAGTCCTGCGCGACACGGGGAAATGACATTTACTGTTAAAGGAGACTGTCTCACACAGGCGAAAATGGAGTTGAGCAGCACTGCCAAGAAGGTGTCAATGTGGGTCCTTTGGTATAATCACCACAGATCCAATTTCTTGGAAGTCAGGGATTTCGGGACGTATACGTGAAGAAAAAAAAAAAATGTTAATTGGCTTCACCTGCAGTCAAAAGCCAATTTGTTGTAATTTACTAATATGATCATTCATTCCCTTAAATGAGGGCTCATGCACACGCGCTGCGCCTGTGTGTGTGTATGTGTATGTGACATCACACACAGCCTTACTAAACCCTCTTATCCTTCCTCTGGGGGCACAGCTTAGTGTAAACAAAGGGGGAGGTGGAGTGAATTAATCATCCCTCTCCTCTTGAATCCGAGGGAGATCTGTGAGTCATTTACAAAACATAATTCATTTAAGATGTATTATTGCCGTGGAAAAAAATAAAAAAAAACAACTAATGGACTTAAACACAGCAGCTGTTGCCAGCTTATGACATGCTTGAGTCCATTAAAGCAAACAATCAGAGCTGCAGAGTCACTGCAGGTTGGTTTTCAAGGATTTAATTGTGCATCTCATTCGTCTTTCTGTCCTCCCACTGGGCCGCCTGTCCTGAGCTTCCCTCAGTGTCACGGGGATAGGTGGGATTTTGAGAGTAGGTAGGATTTTGATCTAATTAAATGGTTGTTATCTATATTAATGAGGCTCAAGCTTGGCCTCCCAGTGATGCACGCCCCCTTGCGGCTACGCTGTTTACCACCACAGAAACAGGATCGTTGGTGTTCTCATTTTCAATTTGCCTCAGAGTGAGGTTTCAACAGCAAGCGATGACCATTTTACCTCACATAACCACATTGCTTTTATTCTACCATCAAATGATAACGCCCAAACCTGCCAGACCTGGACTGTTTTGAAAGGCTTGATATTTGTGAAAGTCACTGCACATGAAGCAATCGGCGATATCCACCTTCTCTCCTTCTTGTTGGTGAATGAATGAAGACCATATCATACATATTTACACTAATCAGTTTCACACAATAAACAAAACACTAAAACAACTCTTAAACCGAAAAGGAATAGACTGAACCCAAAGTCTATTTTTGTCTATCCTGTACCTTCCATAAAATAACCCAGATTTTCAGCCATACGAAAGAGAAGAAAAAATACATTTACATTGTCTACATTTTTCAGTGTGATGATTTTATATTTCAAGCATTTTGCAGTAATCCTTTATTATTTTACCTTCAATGTTTTTTTGTTTTTTTTTAAATTCAACAGAAATCTACACAATTTCAGTTCATCACTAAGTCTATTCCATAATTTAACTCCCACAAGTGAATCACATCTGAATTTGTATTTAACATTGGACTTGGCGGACTTTACAACATTGAAAGCATTGCAAAGGTTGTGATTATGAGACAAGGCTCTTTAGGGAGATCACAATCCTGTTAAATCTGCATGATTGAAGTCTTTACTGGTGCTTTTCACATTTAACTTTAAGTAATTGCCCAAAATGTCCATCTTTGCTGACCTCCAGTGGTTTATTTTCTCAAGTTGCTTCGGGACCCCATGACATCGCTCTCAGATGGGATCCCAGGTGCAAGAGGGCACATTTCGGGGGTACTCATTGTTCTGCTGCCCCCTGGACTGATTCGCTACGGCACAAACACACGTCACCTGTAGTGGTATGCAGAATTGCATGGGAAAATTAACTACATATTGGAATGTTATGTTTTATGTGCCATATTTCCAAGAGCCTATTCGCTATTTCCAAAAATCTGCCATGTGCTTCAAACTTTTTAAGTCAGCATCACCAAATAGCAGAGATAGCCTTGAGCTCTTGACCAATAACATAGTAATAAAAATGAAAATCACCACGCCATATCATAGCATCAATCATGTGCTTCACAAAGGTCTTTTATCGCAGATCCCTATTAGTGGGATATTCTGATACATTTAGATGCTTTGTGAGAAATAATCTTTGCTGATGGTGTTTTCTGTTTTTCTCCATTTTGTCTTTCATTTCCTGTCCCGCCGGCTTAACTCCCACCTGTCTGCTGTTGTTTCATCAACAGGTAAGCACACAATTTCCGGGTATTTTACCATGTCTATTATCTGTTCCACTCCATGTGAACGCATCAATTTGTTGCCCACTTGATCAAACTGTTTCTTCCGAACAGGTAACGCGCTGCCTCGAGTGCATTACATTCAATCCTCAGGGGGGAAAATTGAGAGCAAAAATGATATCTCTCTTACTGAATATCAATACATTTGAATTTGTGTGGGGGTTAGCCCTATTCACTTTCAATACACTTTTTGGGTGCCATTTAAATTTCAGATACATACTCACAGAATGACTTTCCTGACATGATTCCACTGTGTTTACAGAATAAAATAATTTACGTGAGATTTACCACCATTTAAAATGTAAGCAGCTTCTTAGAGAACCGCTACATTTTTTGGACTCTTTAGTATAAGTATAAGGCTCTCAAAGTTCTCCAATGCATTTGCAAAACCAAAATAACTCGCCTAACTGAATTTAAGATGAGAAATATTGCAGACTCAAGTGTGCGTTTCATGTAATTCGGAGGTAGCATCAACAGTAAGCCTCCTGAGAAGTGCCATCTTGTTTTTGAGGCACCACAACACACTCAAATGACATATTTTTAATTGAATATATTATAATGTAACAGAAACTTTGTCTCCTCTGTGTATAAATACACACAAATATGTTTGCTCATTATGTCTAGCCTATTTGAGCTGTTTGCAAGTGCCAATAGGTTGCACCCAGAGGCATGAAAATGAGCAAATACAAATCACTGCTGGATGCGTCTGATGCTGAAAACAAAGCCTCTGAGTGTGCTCGGTGTCAGCCAATAGTAATTAAAACGCTAGACCTTAAAGCTAAAAGTGTCATTCTTCTGATACTGTTCAACAAGTCTCCGAGGAAGAGCGAACGAGCAGCAGCGGCGGTGCTCGGCGCTTCTGTTGTACAGTGATGAGAGCTTGGTGGAGCCTAGTTAGAAGTTAAAGGTTAGCGGGAAGCTTTCAGGGGTCAAGGCTAGGACGGTGGCTGCAGTAAATATCTCTAATGGCCAATAATAAACACGAAACATATAAGGTCCCTGCTATTGTCAGCAGAAAGCTCGACACTACATCATTCTAATGGCATCCCAAATGGACAATGTCTGCCACCGTCTCAAAGCACTCAAGGCAAGAATGGCCACCAACCTTTATCTCTTTAACTACCCAAAGCCAGGAGAAATACACCTCATGGTGCCTCATAAGACCTCAACGTTCACCACTATAAAATCCTGCCCCGTGAAAGGCTCTAATATTAGTCCTGCGTCGCTAGTTAAACAGTTTAACTGCTTGCTTTGGCACTGCTGAGCCCTTGCATGAAGAGCCGAGATGTAAATCCTCCCTGCTGTGGAGGTTTTACCCCACTGCGCTTGGTGCACTGATGAATCCAAACAGTTACTTGCAAAATGTTGCCTTCTTTCTTCTTTTTTAAAATGTATTTTTGATATTGATTAGGGCTGGGTATCAGTACTCGGTACCTTTCAGGTATCAACCAAAACAACCCACTACCAAGTTGTATTGAAACTGGGCCTGTCAAACGATACCTGCAATCGGTTGTTTCTGTACCCATATCTAGAAAAAAAAGGCTGTTTCTATGGTTTTACTCGTAGCCAATCACCATAAGTCTAAAAATCTTTTGAATGGCGAGGATTGGTGACATTTACACAACTGATTGCTATATTGTATGATTAATATTGAATAAAGTGATGAAGTATCAACTGAAGTACTCAATTGGTATCGTTTTAATGGTACTGGTATTGGAACTGGTATCGAAAATCTTTAAATGATACCCAGCCCTATTATTGATTTTGTCTATGGTTTCTGTTGGAAATTTGCGGTGTGATGCTTTCATTTTTACATTATGTCATCAAAGTTGATCAAAATGTTTCATTCATTTGAGTGTTTTCTAAAAAAAAACTATTCAAGGCGTGAAAATGCAGAAATATGCGAGCAAAGCGGCCCCTCTTGTAATGAGATGCTAACCATAATTCTACACCGCTGCCTTTGGTAATTGCTCGCCACCCAATTTGGTTACCTGTGTTTCCGTGTGGTATCATTTCAGGTTTGTGTTATATTGTAGCCACAGGGCTTGTCTCCAGACAATATAACCTCTCGCTGCAGCATTGCATTTTCAGTGTAATCCTTTATTTATTTATTTTATCCTCAATAGTTGTCATCATGTACTTTTCCTGTCAGGATATCACCCTCCTGCATTTTGTGAAGCTACAGAAGCTCAAGGTTTTTGCACTGCCTGTGTGCAAAGTCACCGCAAGGATGTTTTAGGCTCATAGGAAGAGAAACATCCAGCGCGCCATCTAATTCTATCTCTTTCATCTCTAATTTCATTCCATATTTCAGTCACATTGCACACACCTTGATTGATGGAGTGCGGTTTGAGAGCGCACATCTCTGTCAAGGTCCATGTAATATTTAGATGATGATTTTGAAAATAACCAAATCAGCTGCAAAATGCATTTCACAGGTCATTTATTTTGCCTGTGTTCTCACCTCCTTCCATGTGAAATTAATCTGGTGGTTTTTAGGGGCCTCCAACAACAATTTGCTAGATTTAGCTCCACCCCTCTGGCACATTTGGTGACATTCAGGCCAAAAGTTGTTGTTTTTTTTTTTTCTCCTGGAATCCTGATAAGAAGCAAACAATCAGACAAACTGAACCCAAGAGTACAAACGCCTTGGCAGAATAAACCAGAAGTGTATTCAGAGAGCGCCGAGCAGAGATCAGCATAATGGTGCTCAATATTGTGAGAGACAGAACAATGTTGTGATCATCTGAGAGCTCATGCAATCCACACACGCAGGCGTCTTCCAGTGCACAAGTCACGTAAAGCCATCTCTTACACAACTGCGCATCCGCCTACAATCAATAATTTCCATACAGTGTCTTTTCATCTGCTGTATTTACAGCAGTAATTTAGGTCAGAAATCCCACTGCACACATTCTTTGTACTTGACTTTTCTGTATCCCGCTTTCCCATAGAGGATAACCGAACATCCACTGCACCAGTCAGCTAAAAGAGAATACCCCCTACCCCAGAGAGATGTTTAGGCTTAAAAGACTTCATGTTGCACCATTCTGCCATGCTTGCAGAAAACCTCTGGCCTCCACAGAAGAAGCACATGTAAAGATTTGTGTTATGCAGTTATGTAGCTATTGATTCAACACTACATTATTTTTTCAAACCGTTGCATCAGTTCCATTATAGCCATCTGTTTAGCATATTTTGAGGTAGTGAGTCATTAGCAAATTCTGTCAACTAAGAAGCTCATATTGTTATTTTAAGCATATTTAAAGGAACCATAGTCAAGCATGGCTGCATCCAAAATATATTGATTTTCCTCCTTCAAAAAGGTGCTCATGATACTCACAGCCTAAAAAAGGCCAGAAATTTTACAGGAGAGTTCCACAGAGAGTCCGGTGTTTCGCTGTGATGTCGGCACGGTGTTTTTGCCCCGCAGGGCTCCACACAAGTTGCATGGCAGGAGCGAACACATTTGCAAGGCAGGTATCTGTAAAATGTACCATTTGCATCGCATCAGCAGCGGCGGCATTGCTTCAACTATCGCACTGTTTTCTCAGTCATTTGCAGTCGCAATTATAGCAGCTTATTACAGACATCCACTTTTGAATATGAAGTGATTGCAGTAAGCCCGAGCAGTCAATACTGCGAGGAAGTGAGCTGTATTAAATCATGTATGTTTGTATGGAGAGATGCTGAGTAAACATTTGCAGAACACAACAGGGTAACGAGTGACAGACAACGTTTATTTGATGTTCCAGGTTCCAGTCTTTTGACACTGGCACATTGGGAGGATAGCATATTGAATGTATGGTTAGCACACAGTAAACGCTGTTTAATTCAGCATCTAACCATCGGCTGCCAGCACCAGGTCCCTCATTACCCATCAGACCGTTTGCCAGCTGCCTCATCATTACCCATCTCCCCTGGCGGCCCCTGTCAGTCAAACTGCCTGGGAAGATGCTGGAAAGTCAATTAATGTGTGTTGTATGCAAGCATGTCAGTCTGCCCGCCCATCCGTGTGTGTGTGTGTGTGTGTGTGTGGGGGGGGGAGACAAGGGGGTGTGGTATCCAAGAGTGTGGGGTTTCTCGGTCAATGCCGTGCATTGTACATGAATGATAGAGTGTGGTCTCAATTTCGAGACCAAAATAATTTAAAAACATTGGTATTGGCATTCACAGTTGACTGTAGACAGCCGGTTCCATTTATAAAACATCAGCATGATGGGTAGATACCCAATCTGAATGATGTGCAAACAACAATGACCAACCAAAAGAAGGTATTTCACTAAACCCAACATTCCAGAATTTACAAGAAACAATGGGGGGGGGGGGGGG
>CAESWR010000504.1:360351-370478 GCA_903171835.1 Mullus surmuletus | reverse complement strand
GAATTCCAATCCTATACTGCAGCATAGAGTAATTAAGCTGCATATTTCAAAACCAGATGTTTTTGCCGATTGGCTCTATTTATTTGTAAGTAGCCAGTGTACCGAATTCAGTTTCAGTGGGAGGTGTAGCTCGGATTTCTCAGGTCTAATGTGTTTGGCTCGAATAAAGTGCATGTGGGTAGTTGAGTGTTTACATCATCTGAAATGTCAAAACGGATGATATTGAAGTCGAAGCAAATGAGCAGATGATGTGTATGTGTGTGTGTGTGCGTGTGTAAAGGAAGGAAGGAAGGAAGGAATGAAGGAAGAGAGAAACTGAAAGTTTTCTCAATGCCAGATGGAAGAGCAGTTGGCACCTCTCTCATTACTGTGGGGATGGATTTTTCTCCATCATAACAACACACACATACTCAGAACCGCACAAACAAACACGCGCACACACATACAGGGCTACCTCCTGTCACCCCACACCACCTGCCCGGCACCTGGTCATCAAAGGGAGACCAAGAGGACTCTCATCTTTAGTGGAGTGAGAGAAAATTAAAGGAAGAAGGAGTGGAGGGGACATCGGTGTCACATTTTTTCAGAGGTGCAGAGGTATTATTGATATTTAGTAATTTTCTTTCTAATCCATCAACTTATCTGGATCAGCCCTCTCTTTCTGCTCCCCCCTCTCCCTCTGCATGGTGTTTGTGTGTGGGTAGACGTCAGCTGTGTCACACCCTCACCATCAAGGCGAGCAAGGCTTGTCGCGCCGGCGATAAATTAAATGTGACACAGATGGGCGGAGCAGCTCCCCCCTTTGATCCAAGTGGTGCGACAGAAGGACAGACCCTGATCAACACATGTCAGACAAAACTGTTGGGCACCACCAAAGATAGCTTTACGGTCCCGCTGGACCCGGGCCAGGGGAGGAATCCATAGAGGGGAGATGCGCTCGTAGACACACAGCTGCAGTCGCTTGGTTTGAAGACTCTGAATTTTATATGGCACGAATAAGAGTGTGATAAAATGTGTGATCGTGATACAATACACCATTGTGTTGAAAACAACTTACTTTTTTCCCCTCCCCTTCAAGTTTTGAATAAATCATCTCTGCAAGTGCGAGCCCCCGCCTCTGAGCCTGTCAGGCTGGATCTCCTCTGCAGCTGTAGCTGGAAGGTGACAGTCTGAGGCAGAGACGAACAATGTGCTGCAATCACAATGCGCTCAGCCTCATTGTCTGCTCGATATGTCACTCAAATGAGAGTAAACAGCAACATTAAATCTCTAACCGTTGAGAATGATCTGATACGCAATAACAGAGCGAACACGGTTATTGATGCTACGGCTGTGTGGCAGACTCCGCCTGCAGTGTCTGCTCTGCTCCCTTGATATAAGTAACGTGGCACACAGCTACGTTACTTATATTCACCGTCTGCTAGACTCTCGCAAGCCGGATAGGATTTAAACCATCCAAGCAGAAATGACGTTTGTCTCAAGCAAAAGCCTGTCGAGCATTTGGAGAGTGAGCAAAACAAAAGTGCGACCAATCAGCTCCTGAAAATAATTGGAAGAATATATCTATAGTCACTTCCCAGACATTGATCGGTATAAAGTGAGCACTGTAGAGGATTAGTACTTATATTTCTTATTACAACATTGCGTAAAAGTTTGACAAATGTCGTTTTTTCAGCTAAATCACCAAGCACAAAGGTCTTAATGTTTGTTTGTTGTTTTCTTTTACCTCTGCGAGCCGGTACATGGAGCTGGCTTTGGTTGATTGACAATATTCAAATGATTACTTCATTATTATTAATAAAGCAGTCATGAATTGTTTTGCTTTGAAGGAAAGCCCCACATAACTGCTCCGCTCCACTGAAATGGATTTCATATTTCAGCATCCATATTGTGTTCGGCTTCTATATGCAGGGGCGCCATCAGTGGGGGGCTATGGGAGAAAACCCTCAGGGGGTCCCGAGCGAAAGGTCCTCGGGGTGCCAAGTTGACATTTCACAAAATGCTCTCCCAGAATGCACCTGATGTGATGTAAATATTAACAGCAAATTCTTGCCCATGCAGCTTTTCTTTCTTTCTTCTTTTTGACTTTTTTTTTTCATGAATCCACGCTTTCTCTGCACCATGTGAATCAAACCATCCAGCGGACATGAGACAATTTGTCTGCAAACTAAGGCTCAACCAGTCCATTGATAATAAAATAGCTGTTGAATGAAACATGATACATGCATAAAAAAAAACGTACATCTTTGCGTCCTAATGGCACACTTAGGGGTATCCATATCACCACAGACTTGAAATATAAGAATTACTATGAGATATAATACAGCGGGTGGTTCTAAACTGGGTGGAGGGTGAAGGAAAATCATTTTGTACTCACCCTAATGTCTGTGGATATAATAGCCTATTAGATTCCTGCTTTATAGCACAGGCCACCGCAGTACTTACACCAAAGTGTCTCCAACCAGCCTAGGTTATTCGGGCTTGGAAACCTAATGAGAACAATGACCTTGTGTTCCATTTGGAAGGGTGTATAGTCTGTCTATCTCTGAGCCACCACCCCTCCCCGCCGATGTCATCCATCCTTAAGTATTCCCCTCTTTCTTCCTCCCTTTTAGCTCATTCTCTGCCTTCTTTTGTATTTCCTCCATCACGTTCAGTCGTCCTTTGAGCTCGCTCGCTCTCTCTCTCCTCGTGGTGTATTCCATTGGGCTCTGCACAGGCATCCTAAATACAATTACAGTCCACAGCTGAATGGAGAAGAGGCGTCCTCGGGGATCTCTAGAAACAGGAAATGGTCAGGAGGGTTGGACTGAGGAGGGAACAGCAAATCCCTAATTCAATTGGCAGAACCTTGGCAACAAGCCCCCGGCGACTCTTACTGTGGAATCAGTGGAATCAAACAATGCGGCTCAAACCGCAAGAGAGATTTTCATCCACACTAGCAAACACACACGCACAAATTGACACAAATGCATCACACTTTCCCTTTCCATGGCATTGGCTTTATTCTCAGCACACCCCCAGACCCTCCCCTTCATAGGTTTCTCACTACTTGATATTGGTCACCAAGTGGCAGCTCGCAATAACGACTCGGCTTAAGATTCTCACTGAGCCCCCACAGCCCCGCCCAGCGCCTCGCCCTAAACTGCTAAAATAACCCGAAAAGCGATCAATGAGTCCCCAGTGTTGGTGACGATGACCTCCAAACTGGGGGTTAGGGATAGGTTTACTGCCCACTCTCGATTGTCCGCACATGTCACTGCTGTATACACACAGTCACATACACACTAACAAGAGTTTGTGTGTGTGTGTGGAAGGAGGGAAATGGAAAATCAATCTGTAACAAAGCTGAATCTTTTAATCTACACTGTGGGTGTCCATTGGCCACCTGAGAACATGATTGAGGGTATATATGCACATAAGCAGCACTGTGGCAAGAAAATTAAGGGGAAAAAAATCTCAGTTACCAACAGCAGCACCTTAAAAAGTGATGAATCCCTTCACGAGACACTCACTTCTTGAAGGTCTTGGTCCAGTCAGTGTGTGATTAAGAGGTCTTGTCTTGGTCCGGGACTGCTGGATTCAGGATGTCTTTATGATTTCGAAAACGTTTGGAGACCATCACTGCCATCTTTGATTTGTTACACTGTGCTGCCTCAATAAAAATAATGCAGGAGCAATTTATTTTGGTGTCAGATTTATTCAAATTACAAATTACTTTTTCCTGCTCTGGCGCCCTTTCTTTGTTACCGTACAGTCTTGGTTCCGTGTAGGTCTAAAACCCCCCCAAAATCTTGATCTTGTCTCTGTCTTGATGCCCTGTAGTCTTGGTCAAGTCTTGGTCTCGGTTTGTGTGGTCTGGACCCCAACACTAGTGATTTCCAAGAATTAGTTTGAATTTGTACTTTGGAGACCCAAAGTACAAACTTTCATAGACTGTGTAGTCGATACAAGCAATAAATCTGTCTTCAGATGGGTCTTTAGTGACTGTGAGTTTTTGGTCAAAAGTTTTCATAAACCCAAAAATGTGAAGAAATTCCCTGATCCCATGTTGGGTTTCTGAGCTCTGCATCTTCTGCCTCGTCCTTCTCTCCCCCGCTCTTCTCGGTCTGTACTCAGACATGGTTGCCTGTGTTGCTCTATGCTTGTGTGAAAAGCAGTATTAGGCCCCATACCATTACTGATAATTGGAACAAAGTGGGGGATCGATGCAGAGGGCGCACACACACAAGGCAATATAAACAATCACATTTCCACACAAGCTTATCGGTGTGTTCACATACACACACAGTGAAGCCGGGGCACTGGAATCAATACAACTCAGAGGCAGGATTTTCTTCTGCATTTACAATACATGCAGCCCTGCACCGCACACTCTGTGCAACAGATACGAAAAAAGGGCCGAACTGTTGTTTTTGTACCAAATTAGTTTCGTCTCACATCGGCCACACTTCACAAAAAAGCCCTCCTTAATCTCGGGCCAATAATGTGCGATTCGCTCGTACAGATGGCCACCAATTGGTGAGCAAAATCTTAAGCGGCAAAAGTTTCTTTATCGTTTCTTGAGACAGATGAGCATATTTGCAGAATGCATTCAGACATCCCGATCTGATGGCTGTTTTCATTCATTCACACAAATCCCATCAATCCAGCTGGCAAAGCTTAGTGCTTAGCTAATAGTCTAAGCCACATTTTCCTTTTATATGCCTCTACACGGACTACATGTATTGCATTTCATTCAGCCAATATTTGATATCGCACTCGAAACAGCATCTGCTTTGGACAGCGCTCCTCTTGCTTATACAGGAATTGGTGCAGGGATTATGAGTCCACTCGCCCCGCGTACAGACATCCGTCCACATTCACGTGTGTGCATTTGGCATGCATGGATGCCCGTATGTCTGTGTTTTCCCTCTAAATAAGCGGCGTTTCTTTTAAGGAGATTCTCCGAGGGCACGAGAGAGCAGCCAGCCGAGACTAACAGGCGGGTCTAAGTGGAAGTGTGCTGATGGGTCTAAGTGAAAGTGTGCTGATGTAGGAGGTTACTACATCCCATTAAAACAGGGGAGATATTTGATCGTGGCCCCCAGTCATCCCTCTTTCAGGACAACAGCACTATAAATGTCAGCGCCGACAGCCAATGTTTGTCTCTCCACAGGTAGCCTATTTGTCTGCTCACTGGTGGAGAACCACTAGAGTTCTGATGACTTTTGTTTCTCCCCCGAAATAGAGCTGAAATATCTACAAACAATCAAATGTCTGCAGCCTTAATGACCTGTCCTTTCTTTATACACTCATATATACAAGAGCAACCCACAATCACAATTTACAGATTTCGGGAAGGACAAGATGAGACTTTTTTGTTCCTTTTTCTACTCTCTGTGCTGTCTGGATCCAAACAATCACCGTAGCATATTCAATTAGAACCCCATTTGAATGGTTTTAATTGTTTGGTTACAAAAGCGAAACAGAATTGAGTCATGTGCAGCTTTTAACGAGCCGTCAGCAGTAAGGAATCTCTCAGGGTGAAGGGAAAGAGATACAATTGACAGGATAGGGACAAAGAGATTGGAACAGAATGTGTGTGAGATGGAAATATCACCAAAGCAATGAGTTTTAAAGGTAACAAGTCGTCGCGTTACGTAATCCTAAACATGCCGACAGCAAAGCATCACTTCTTTCAAAAGTCCGTCCATCCTCATTGCAAAGACAAAAGAGTTATTGAAATCAATCTTTGCAAAGCGTTCTCTTCGGTGTAAAAAATCTCCATGGGAGGATTTTCTACATTTCCTATTTAACTTTTTGACTTTTCTTATTTTGGGATATGGGAAAGAAAGAAATTTGCGAGAAAATATCAGGAAGTATCGCGTTAAAACATTAAACGGCTTTTCCATCTCTGCTTGGACTGACTTCAAATCATCAGAGCTGGTTCACATGGAAACAAGCCAAGATCACATCTCTATGGTCAGAATTATTTTCGATTTATTTGTTTTGCGCACCTGAAGGCGGTTGCTGTGTTTCAGGCAGCAGCAGCAGCAGCAAACACTACCTCTCATCTCTTCTTCATCATATCTGCCTTTTTTTCCAATGCTGAAAACACTCTTCCCCCTCACAATATCACACACAACCTGCCATATTGTGGTAGTGTGTAGTTTCTAAATGTGTCAAAACGAAAACAAACCCAAAACAAGTTGCGGCAGTTGATGGTATATTTGAAACAAACGGGCTTCTGTTCATTATCGCACCGTCTGCGCCCAAATGTATCCGCATGATCTCTGCTTGTTTACATCATCGTTGTTCTTATTGTTCTCAGTGGCATTTTATCACACATATTTGCACATTTTCATTCACCAAATTAAGTCTCGTCATATAGTTTTTGCGGTCCTGCCTGTAACATGCTGATTGCAACGTGAATTCACAATTTGTTAGGTGGAGAAGACAGCTGGAAAAATCCGCAAAGCAAGTTGACATTCTAACTAACTGAGATCATAACGCAACAACTTTTCACTTCCTGTGTGAAGTAGTGAAGTATTTTTAGAAGTAATAATAATGAATTATGGTATTTACTAAGGAAAACTGTGACAGCGACTTAGTGTTTTCTAGATAGCAGTGGGATCTTGAAAATGGTGCACATTCAGAAATAATTATATTCCAATCTTGTTTTTCCCCTCAAATGATTTTTCTCTCCTCCGGTTAGAAATATTTTTCATGATTGCGGCACGATGAGGCACGCTGATACGTAGCCTACAGCGGGACCACCGCCATTATCCGCTAATGTTATCCCGAATGGCCCGAAAGTTCCACAAAGTTAGAAGAAAAGCCTGCAAGGAGTAATCGTTGACCTGAAATGAACGTCTAAATATAGTCAGCTAAAAAAAGAACAAAGTGGAGAGATTAAAAAAAAAAAAAACTGGGGTAAGATTGCGTCAGTGTACTACGCCATGGACGGCACCAACTCATTCTAAAATTAGACGCACTTTGTATCAGCCTTTAAATTCACCTGAAATTCCTTTGGACTTGTAATAAAATTGAATTGCGTTTTCCCCGGCCCTGACTCCCTAAAATTGTTTATTATTTTACAGGTACAGTGCCGGGCCCACTCCTCATCTTAGAGTATCACAATAAACGGACTGAGTGTGTGTTGGTGGGAAAAAAATGAGGAAGAAATAAACGCCGGCGAGTAAATCAAAGAATATGAGGAACCAGAGCAATAATATATCGGGAGGGGCCGGGAAAAAGAAATATCTCGAGACGTTCATTATGTTTTACGATGGAGGACAGGAATTGCCTCGGAGGCTTTGTTGTAGCTGAAGATACGGGCCGAGAGTGACGGTGGCTGCGCTGTTAGATACAAGCCAAAACAACCCGCGCCTAGAGCTGGGCGATGTGGACCTAAACTCATTTCCCGATATATTTAGGCTGAATATCGATGCACAATATATATATATCCCGATATTTTTTTCCGCAAAGTGAGCTAAATGAACAGTCAAATTAAAATATGACATGTCACGAGGAGTTTTATTGAAACCAGCTATTTCAAGATGCGAAAAACAAATAAATAGGATTCTTCACCTGGTTCAAACTCAGCTGTTCAGATACAATTCAAACATAACAAATACCTTATAACATCAGGAGTAACTTTTTTGAAATTATGAAGCTCCATTTAAGGTGTACATATAAAAAATAGACCCTAAAATAAAATAGGCTAGTCTCTTTTTAAAATAAAAGAGAGAGAAAGAATAGGAAAAGTAAAATATCTATTGATATGAGCGGTGTAGAGAAGCATGCCTTTTCTCAATGAATTTATTAGCTGTAAATTTTAAGTTTGCAGCCCACTCCTTGGTCTACCGGTATGAATATGCAAAAACCACCGGGTTGATTACTGTAAAGCTCCTACTTGTGGTCGAATGCTGCCCAAAAAATGGATTGACTACATTAAAATATCAGTTTGGGAAATGATTGCCCCTCGACTCTTGCTCTTTTCCTGCATGTCGCTCAGGGTAAATGACTTACTTCAACACTTGAACCAACTTTTCATTCTTATAATAGTTCCCCATCATGGAACACGGTCTGAGAATAAAACTTGCACCCAGTAAGATGCGAGTGTAGAATGTGTTAAAACTTAGGGGGCCAAATGAAAATGATTTCTCAAGAGTGCGAGGGGAGTTTCTCCACAGGGTTTTTTTCATATTTTTTTTGCTCACACCATGTAATTTTTATCCACTTAATTCTGAGAGGGGAAAGTTTCTGGCTCTTATGCAGGCATAAAGAAAGAGTCAGGAGAAAGTTTGCCACGTGGAAAAGAACCTGGCATTTCATATCGGCTAATACGGTTACGAATAATCAATTAGCCTGTTATTTAGCAGCATAATATCTAATTCAAATAGTAGACCTGGGAGTTTTGTGTGGGGTTCATTAAGCTTAGTGAACTGTAAAATCACTACAAGCTGCAAGTAAACTTTCTTTTGTCTGAGAAACGTTTGCCCGGCTTTCCGCCGCGTTGGCTGCTGCATCAACACCTCGCTCGGCTCCACCTGCTCTGCTCTGGGCCGCTGCCGCCGCCGCCGCCGCCGCCAACGCCGCCGACCTGCTGCTCCGGCTCGCTCTTTGACAGTTAAGAGAGAGGCCTTCTCCCTCTTGTTTTTTTTTAAAGGAGTGAGATTCAGAGGTCATTTCGCCCGCAGTTTCTGGTTGTTCTTGCCAACTTGGCCACACCGACTTAGTTTATCTGACTGGAGGCGATCAAAAGACTCCACAGTTATTCTGTTTATTGGTCAATTAAGCATGCCGCGATTGAAATCAAGCTTTCATCAAAGAAAAAACATCTAGTGTTTGATAGGGAGGACTTTGCTCATTAATGCGGCTGATCAAATCTGAGGGTGCTGTGCATTCTAAAAGTCTGTCGAGGAAATTTGGTAAATGGTGTGCTCACCAGTGACACGCTGTATACGGAAAGATCAACGAAGACGGACAGTTCAGGAATGCAGGAGGAAACAGAAAAAGATGATCCAGTGGCTAATTCAATCAGCTGATTTTCCATAGACAGCTTCAGGATCCAATCTAATCAAATCCACTTTATTTGTATAGCGCTTTAAAAAAACAACGTATATAAAAAATATTTTTTTTAAATAAAATAAAATTTGAAAAAAAGAACTCAGTGAGCCAAAGTGCTGTACAAGCAGGTATATACGTCAAATAGTGTAAAATAAATTAAGATACATAAGTAAAATACCAAGAATGTAATCCGTTCAACATAAGTGGACTATTGTGATGGATTTCGATGGTAAGGCTTCATACTTAGAGTGAAACTTTTCTCTCCAAACTAAAGTCCTTGACAGTCTCACACCTGACTGAGCAATGTGATAGCCAGCGTATTTCCGCGAGCGCTGATTTGCCAGAGTTGACAGGTGTGATTGTACCAAATGAATACTTGCCTCGGAGGATAAAAACATATTCATTCATTAAATCTCAGCGGACTGCTTCACTTTAGTTTTATATATGCGGCGGCCCTTTTCCCAGAGTTACCAGCTGACAATCACTGGTTACCACCCATCTATGAGAGCATGGCTGTGTGTCAGCCGGCTGACATTTGAATGGCCTCCTCACTCACAGTGTGGTGTTGAGGTGTCAACACCTTTGTCTGGCCCTGACAGAAAGTCGGCTCTGATGGATATGACATTGCAGCTCCTTGACATTATTGCTCCCATTGAGAGGTCCGCCGGAGTCCAAACCTACAGGATATGGCGTGTCTGTCTCTCCACCGCACGCACGTACGCACGCACACACAATCACACATGAAGAGAGCATGAATATGCAGAGCCAAATGGCATAATCCCACAATGATCCATCAAGTGTTTGAGCAGCCATTGTGTCCTGACCATTAACTGGGCGAGGAGAGCATCTTTGAGATGGTAATGTTGCTGCTCTCATTTAGCACGTAGCCAAGACGAAATGCCAACTGCTAATCAGCCGTGTGTGTTCCAGAGAGCGGCAGAGAGGCAGAAAGAGAGGCATTAACACTTTTCAGAAATTCACACAGATAATCTCCCTCATTATTTGTGTGCACAACCAATCATAATCTAAACTAAACCAGTATTTGTTGTTTTTTTTTTTAATCTTAAGAATTG
>CAESWR010000504.1:333153-351840 GCA_903171835.1 Mullus surmuletus | reverse complement strand
GTGTGTGTGTGTACGCATGTGTGTGTATGTGTGCGCGTGTGTATCGCAGTGGGTGGCGACCGTGTGAACTATCACACAGTTTATTTATGACGGCTCCCCGCCGATGTAACAGAGACAGACAACAACCTGCTTACAACTCAGTGCTGTACTGTTGCGGGCGTAGCACACACACACACACGCACACACACACACTCACCTGGTCCCTTGCAGTTTATACATAGAACAGCAGCGCGGGAATGGGTGAGGTTAGCAACAAATCACATGACACACTTTATTTTTCCTCTCACATCCGGTGTTAGGATTGACAGATGCGTCGCAATGCTGCACTTATTTTATATTGAGCCGTTTAAGATGCACAATTTAGCCAAATATTTGTTTCTGAAAATCAAGCTTCAGAGGCCGTTTCCTCGTTTGAAGAAAGAGGAGCTATTGGAATACGTCACCTCATTCATCCTCGGGAGAAGCTCGGGATCAGCCGGGAATACTCTGCTCACGCCACGCTAAAATGGTGGAATGAGGGTTTTCATATTTGCAGCTTGCCAGGATTCACCGAACTGTTGTGTCGGTTGCTTGGTAACTGTAATACTAAGAGACACAACAGCAGAGTGAAGTGAATAAGACTCCCACCATTTCTTCCCCTTTATTGGCTACTTGTGTGCACTTTCTCTTTTTTGTCTCTATCCGCATCTCTCGTTTAATATTTACAACACACACACGCATGCACACACATTTGCCTCAAGTGAATAGATGTTTTTTACACCCGCAGATCTTTTCTTCCCCCGTTTTTTTGTCGGTGTTGAATGGGAGAGATCACAGAGCCACAGGTGTAACGGGGAGCTCATAGCTCGGCGGCGTGGGGGATGAAAGGCAGGAGCCGAGCGAGGTCAGACTTTTGCTGAGCGAATATTTCACAAAGCCAATCAGTCTCATGTTGGAAGGCGAACAAGTGACGGCCGCGGCTCCTCGCTTTTTTTTTGTCTTTTTTTTTTCGTCCAACTTCCCTATTGACCGGGAGTGGCCGGTGGCGGCTAGACCAAGGGTGCCTCGCAGACACCGAGCGTGCGTAGTTTAACTGTAAATCTGTGTAAGAGGGGCCGCTGGAAAATTGCAGAACTCACAGGAAATGTTTTCTGGCTGCAGAGGGGTGCACGAGCGACTCTCCGAAGTTTAAAGGGATAGTTCGGATTTTTTTGACGGATGAATTTGTATGAGATCCTCACCATAAGTGTCGTTCTTTAGCAGTGACCCACTGCATCCCTTGAGTGGAGTTCTGGCTTGGTTTCGATGTTGCAGAAAGTAGTTCCGTCTAGCTGCTGGGGTCACACGGTCGAACGCAAAAAACAATATGCGTTCAAAAGAGTAATCAATGACAAATTCTTGGCTGCAAAAAAGTCCAAACTCACAATCACCCGGTACTATTTCCTCTCCGTTCGTACCACGTTTCACAGCGTTTACATGCTCGGAAGGAGACCGCTGCGACGTGTCATCTCTCACGTCACAGCGGTCTCCTTCTGCCTCCTTCCTCCTTCAGCTGATAGAGAGGGGCGCGCAGTGATACGAAGGGAGGGAAAATAGTACGGGTGATTGTGAGGTCTTTTGAACGTATTTTTGAAGCAAAATGTTTTATCCGTGTGACACCAGCAACTAGACGGAACTACTTTCTACACTGAAACCGGGCTGCAGTTGGGGAAAAGTCCCTGCTGATGAACGATACTGATGGTGAGGACCTCATAAAACTTCATGGCAAAAAATCCAAACTATCCCTTTCAATCACAAAGCCAAAACTTCAGCACATGCTCCATTTGTGTGTGTGTTAGCATTCAACAACCTTAAACGTAAACTACCTTGTGCTTTACGTCCCATTTTTTTGCTTTTTTTCCTCAGTGTTTCTGCCACAGGAAGTTGTCTTGCCTCCTCCAGAGCCCCTCATCTTGCACCTCTGCGAGCAATGCAAAGCCCGACAAAATAAAATCGTCTAGCCATCAGCTATTGAAAGCTGACCGACACTGTGATGTTTAAAAAAACAAAAGGCTGTGAGTTATTGGGAGTCCAGTTGCACATTTTTCACCATTTCTCGCCATGCCCTCTCTGACAATCCTCTTTATAATTTGTTGAACACCATCATGACGCATTTTGAATCTGTCATCCACAGTGATTTATTTCTGGCTATAAATCCATGATGAAGCACAACAAGGCTTTTTTTTTTTTTTTTTGGTCTCTCTCTCTCTCTTCTTTTATAACCTGCAGAATCTGCACCTGCAGAGTTAGATTCCCTTTGTTCTTTCCCCTCTCATTCTTTTTTTTCAGGCGCTGTCTCTCAGAGGTTTTCAGGCTCACTGGAGGCATTCCAATAGATCCATCAATTTGGCAAAGCAGTGTGTGTGAAGCATAAGAGTCTTTCCCCCGGGACACGCACGCAAATACACAGACGTGCACGCACGCAAATAGACAATCTTTGTTGTTTATTCCGCTCCCCTCCTGCGTTTTTGCCGGCAGGATGTCTCAGAAGCGATATTACTCTTGGTAGTTTGGTCCTCCATGTTGCGTTTGCCTTTTTTTTGTTTTTTTGTGTTTGTTTTCTTTTTAATTTATGTACACATTCCAATGTGGGCCTATATCCTTTTCATCAGGCCGCTCATTTAACTGTCTCATATCATCCCCTATCCTCTACCAGACTGTCCTGGCTTCTACTTAGAACTGTCAATCACACGCATATAAGATCCTTCAGCAGTGTTTGCATGCATGACTGTAATGCTGTCATGACCACACACACACATGCGCAAACACACTGGCAAATCACCTGTATGCTCTAAAACAAACAAACCAAAAAACATACAGGCATCTGCTAAAAAAAGTATCACTGTGAAACGGTTCAGTGCAGTATTGTCTCATCAACGTGATACCGACAGTATGCCCGAATCCTTAAGGGTCTGGCAGGCTCATTAGAACGTGGTGAGCCTCCTCGCATGATCCAGATGATGTGGTGCGACTAATTAAAAGGTGCCACACTGTAAGATCTCAATTTGCTGATGAGCTAAATCAGGACACCTCTCTTTCAGGGTTGAACGATCGGGGGGGTGGGGGGGGTGGGGCTCCAACACGGCGCTACATGATTGACACTCAAGATAAAGACTATGCTGTTTCTGCATACACGACAGATAGAGACACACTGTTCTTTCCTACAGTTATCTAATCATTTACCCTGTCTTCTGTCTTTACCCCCCCCCCCACCCCCCCTTTCCCTTTCCTCCTTCTGTTTTCTGGCGTCTGCCTCTCTCCCTGTCCGTTCAACCCTTCTTGTCTCCTCGGGGACACCAGTGATGGCTTCAAAAGGCAAAGTTCGAGGTGAGTGGCGGCTGTGCTTCCCTGCTGTGCCTCTGACTTAGCCTCACACTAATAAAGAAACTCAAAGGGAATGTACTTCCTCCCAGAAAAAAGAATTTGAGTTGGCCTTTGTTGGTTTGTTGCAGACCTGAAATTTTCTTTTTTTCTATTTTTTTTTTTTTGTCTCAAAAATGGGAGTACTACTTCAGTATAGTGCTCATTATAACCTTCTATGGTATTTGCAACCTGGACACGTTTGGGTAGAATTGTGTGATGCCACATAGTAAGTAAAGGTGAAAGTAATAATAAATCTCAGCCACCAATAGGTCATCAGTTTGAACAACAACAGAAGAAAACTTAAATGTAACTTTAGGTCACGGCCCTGTTAGCAAACAGTATGACTGCAGGAGAGAATTGATATAAGCCAGCACCATTTCGATCAGTGTAATATCGCTTTAGATTCCAACTATTTCTAATCACTGTCTTTTTTGATGCTCTCGAGTTGAAAGTTGAAACAGCCAAATCAGAGTAATGAATTGTCGCAGCTCCGAAGCAATGACAGGGACCGTACAAGGTCACGAGACCACGATTGCCCTTTACCTTTCGCCAAACGCTGGAAAGTCGGCAGTAAATTACAGTGATCAAAATCTTCTCCATCATTCCCCCGTGTCTGCGCGAGGGCAGAGAGAAGGGATTGTGCGTCGCCGGGGGTCGAGAGAGTAGAAGCGGAGTTTATTTGAGAGGAGATGACCTGATTTCATTCAGCTGTGCGCCTCAGTAAAAAAAGAAAGGGAGGAAAAAAAAAAAAGAAATGCCTCTCAAAGCTGAAGAATCTCACAGATAGGAGTCAGATGCTGAGTAATAATAATGGAGTTAGATAAGGACAATGGTCTATTATGATTAAACTGTTGCTTTACATGCAATCATATGCTCATTTCCAGTGCTTAAAACAGGCTTTCAAGAGGTTGCTGTTGAGGGTTGATGGATCCGGTATGTCAGAATTCTTCCCTTTTTACAAAACTCTCGACCTTTTCCGCCTACTGCCTCCTACTTTCCTGCTACGTGCGATTATTAATGAATTTAAACCGTATCACTCCGGCTCCATGTATTTGAATACATCCACCTCGCTCCCTCCTCTCTTCAAAGGCAACCCCGGCTATCGTCCTTTTCTATCTAAACTGTGACCATATAGGAAATCCATTGCACTCTTAATAGGGGGAACAGAGGATGTGCAGATCAGAGTCAAGCACGTCTCTCTCCTGCCTCCTTTCGCCCTCATAATGAGGCTGTGGGTACCAAAACATAACAAGAAGATAAGATTCATGCCGACCAGTGGGCAGATAAAAGCCCGGCGCACCTCAAAGCGCCGGTTCACGGGCCAAAGAGGGAGTCGAGTGTGACCGAAGGGCTGCTGAACGCTGCCTGTTGCGCGAATTCAGTTGTAATGGTGTATGTTGTACAGCCAATTAGTGTAATTACTGCCTATGATTAATTTTCTTCTTTTTTTCTTCTTCTTCTGCTAGAACTGTATTCAACATTGAAAAGGGAGTTAATTAAATACAACACAGTCATAAAAGCAGCAAAGCATGTTTGTGTGTGCACCAGACACACAGATTCTGTTCAACCTGTGTCTGAATACAATTTTGCTTTATGAATAGATAATAGATAGAAAGATTACAGATGCATGATAAGACATAAGCTATATCATTATTGTGTCACTGATGATGGTGTGATACAGTATCAGTATGGTCATTTATACGCAACACATATTGAGGTTATAAAGACTTCCAGCTCAGCAAAAGGAATCATTGGGATGTGAAGTATTCAAAACATTTTTTGATTACATTTTATTTTGAATGATGATCTCATTTTTTATGCTTAAAATAAATAGTGCTGAATTGCTGTTGAATTGTCTTCCCACAGAAGAGATGCTGATACAACAGCAGTGCTATTTTAATATGAATGAATAATAATAATGTGTAAATGTATAATTAGGCAACTTAGAAGTGATGATGCAGACCTTTACATGAGAGAACTTTCACCATCCAGACCTATTTGATTTGTAGTTTGGAACCTGTTTCTTTTGGTTTGGTTTGTATTTTGTTTTTATTACCCTCTCCAAAAATGGCATGAAAAATGATGGCATAAAAAAAAAAAAAACAGTTCACACTTATATCCCCTTCAGTCGTCATGCAATTTCTGAGCGTTTGCTCAAATTATCCACTCAAAAGTACTTACGCCGGGTTAGACTAGTCAAGAGCTTAGCTTTGAGACGAGATCTTCAGTGTCAAGTCTGTGACTGTCGTTCCTTTAACTATAAGTTGTGGTTAAAAAGCAGAGCAGCAAAATAACACCAGCTGAATGATAAGATTTTTTTTTCCTGGGGGGGGTTGTAGTTAACGGAATCTTGCAGCGGCCCCCCAGGGCAAGCCTTTTTTTTCCCCCAGATCACTCTAGAATGAACAGTGTCTGTCAACACATCACCGCACATTAAAAAATCATACTGTCATGTTGATTCTGGGAATTCTGGGGCTTTTCTGTGGCAGCAGTGATTAGTCTGATTTCCCTCATGAATACCACCTTTGCCCCGCAATCGTACTGCTCTCAACCAGCGTGAGCTCGTGAGGAATAAATTGCTTCCCATGATAAGAGAAAAAAAAAGAAGTCATTATTCATCCACATCAGTTTGAGAAAATTTGAGGCTTTCAATAGCCACAATAAATCTGATTTCCCTGACCTTATGCTTTTATGACATTTAATTTACAAAACCTATTAAGCCCGGCAATAGTGTGGATGACTGCTAATGCCGCTTTGCCACGGCTCGGCCTTATACCGGAAAAGAGGGAATAGGGTGGAATAGTTTGAGGCGAAACATACCGTATGTAGCTAAATCCTCGCCTTCTGTATCCTTCCAGAGTTGAAAATAGAACACACAAGCCAGGGACTTTGCTCTTTCCGAGACGGCCAGAGTGAAAATTTAATGTTTTTGCTCTGCTCACTTTCAGCCGGCAACAGTCGCCGCACTTATCTAAGTGCATTCATACAAAGGGGGAAACACAAACACAGTTGTGCATGCATAAATCAGGGGAGCGTCGTTAAAAATGGCTGTTTACCACATGTCTGCTTAGCATCTCAGAGCGTGCAGCTGCGCAGGGAGCGCCACTCCTCTGGCTCGGGCGAGGGCGTTTAAGATATTGCTCTTTTGTTTTGCTACCTGCCCGGGCTGTTTACTCCCATTCCCCATTTTCTTGCCTCCATTTATCTGTCAAAATATGCACTCCTGTGTTTTCTCAAGCTCGCCTTTGCTCTCAGCTTCTTCTGCACACTTTTTCCAGCTGGAAGAAAGCAGTGCATAAAGTATTTATGAATGCCAGGTTTACCTCTGTCATAAAACCATGAGATGTCTGCCCTTGGCTCAGAGAGGATTGTGAGATCCCTGCCTCTCTGGACAGAGCACACTTGAACTCAAGCGGGCTGCGCACAAAGAGGGGACAGAGGTTTACTGCTCTGCCCTTTAAATTGACGGTGGAATCAAGGACAGGAATGCGAGGCAAATGAAATTGATGTCTGAAGCCACGTCTTGTCACCAAATTCAAATTACGCGTCACATTTTTGCTGGCAAGGCCGGCTTTCAGAGAACCACGACTGCGGCAACAAAAGGCTCTGCGGTGTGATTGGACGCCATGTGTTCTTTACTCGTGGATACATGGACGTGATATACTCGTCCCCGGGCCTTCACCATGTCTGTTAACAGCGTTCACAACTCAGATTTTTCCGAAGACAGCAGATCCATCGACTCACTCACAAATTTAAAACAAAAAAAAAACTAACTCTCCATACTGACAGTTCAGGGTCCTCACGGGGGGGTGGGGGTACTTTGTCTGCATCCAGGGGTTGAGTTGGACAGTGGGTGTGTGTGTGACGGCGATGCCGGCAGCTGCACGGTCTAATTACTGTATGTAAATGACAACAGCACCACCATAGCCCGGCCTCTCTGGTGCAGGATAATTAATTTCCATATCTTCAGATCAGAGACGACTGTCCTGAGGTGGTTGTACACCAGCGCTGAATACAAAGATAACTCCACCCTCTGCATGGGGTTGTGTTCGGTTGTTATCACTGTCACAGGGTACAGATTTGCTCTGTGCACACACGCACAAAATGCAACGGCAAATGGAAAATGCTCATTTAATCATTTTTTTTGTGTCATGCCAATGTGGCATTAATAGTCTCATGTAATCAAAGCGACTGTATTTATAACTGTCTCCATCTGTAAACTGTCAAAAATGCATTTTATTTATTAGGTTTTTTTTATTCCTTCAGCAGAGAATATTTCGGCTTTCTATCGTGCGTATGACTTGAGGGTCTGACTGTTGCTGGTATTTGCCAGATTCACTTCCGAATCTCCTTTCAAGAGGTTTAAAAGATTAATTACAAACAGCACCGCGACCCCTTCCAGTGCTCTCTTGTTTAAAAAAGACAGATGTATAGTTTTGTCACTCCAGCAATTACCTTTTTCTTCCGTAGGAAAGTGCAATTTAATTTCAAAGTGAACGCTGGAGGCTCATTTTTCATGTCAGGACTAATAGTGTTATGAAATGTTGATGAATCACAATTGAGCTCCAACATGCTTTGGGATGCATGCTGATAGGAGGCGTGAAAAAAGGTCATAGTGAAAGAGGAAGGACGTGTTCCTGAGAAAAAATAAGGGAGGGGTTATTGTGAGCGTTTGTCACAGTGGGAGGAGGATGAGTCCCGGAGTGAAGCCAGGGAGGGACGGCGCATTTGTGTAAGCGCATCATGCAGCAGCGTCTGTTCCAGGAGCAACATTTTGTGTTCTGTATCAGCCATTAAAATCGGCCGCCGCACTGATTTTTTTTACTTCTATTTCACCTTTATTTAACCACATAAAAGACCCATTGAGATCAAGACCGCTTTCATGAGGGTGACCTCGCCAAGAAATAACACAAAATAAACATTAAAAATGGAAGTGCAAACTGTTTAAGAGATAAAAACGCAGGAGTGATGACTTCAGTAACAGTTTGAAAACACAAGCACTGCTGAATAGAGTCCCGTTGTCGGTCTTTTAGAATAGAGTGAAAGGCTTAAAGTGAGATATACCAGTGATGAAACCTGGAAGCTGCAAGATATGAGTATCCCCCCCCAGTCCTTACATCTTCAGTGTCTTCCCGATGCTGTGAAGCGGAGGAGGCAGTCCGGGATGTGCTCAAGGACGCCGCGACAGGACACACGCGGGCGGCTGATGAATTCACACCATCTCTTGAGATGATCAAACTTTTGACCTTGCGCCGTCTCTCCAATCACTCGACCATCCAGCCTCCCGACACTCTCAGAATCCCTCAATCTGAGCCGCCTGTGCATCCAGCTGTGTAGCCACCTGTGTCACCCTTATAGACCCTAACTGGTCACAGTAAAGCCGTCGCATCCGATATAATCTCCCGCGTCTTATTCATGATCTTCTGAGGGCGATGCATTTTGAACAGTGAGCCAGCCGAGGTCATGCCAGCGCTGACAGTGCCGTGTGGTGATTGCTCATGGCATGCAGTGCACCGTCACGATGAATAAAACAACAGCCTGTTCTGACATGGTTTTTTTTTTCTTCCGGGTGGAGATTGTGTTTATATTGCGGTTGTCAGCATTAACACATTAATGACATTGGGATTAAAGTTGAAAAGACACACATTACACCCTTAGTTGTTTGCTAAAGCTGCCGTTGATGTGCCATGAATTGATTTTCACCAGTGGACTTTGGAACAGCTTTGTTTAGTTTGCTTTTTTCAGTATGTATTTTAGAATGATTTGCCTATTTAAATGATGATTCCATTGTCAGATATGGCGCATCGAAAACACAAAAGGTAGCTTGACTAGCTGACTTCTTTTATCCATTTTGGAATCCTGTATTCCAGCCATACATCATAGCTGTACGGCACCGACAAGCCGCGGTCCTGATATAAAGGTCAGTAGCTCCGGGCTGTCCGTCTGTCCGCCCCGCATTTCCCTCCTCTTTCTCTGCATCTCGAATAAAAAAAGGTTAGGAGACTTGGACGCTCTCGCTTGAAAGGTCACGTCGGAGAGCAGACGGAAAGCATCGAGGATACACTTATCAGTGTTATTTGTCCGCTGGTTTACTTTTGCAACAGGTGGTGTGTGTCTGAATGTGTCCTGCAAATACTCAGCTAAGTGCTCAGGCATATACTTCAGCCAGGAAGCCAGGAATCGCGGTGTTTTTGAGGTAATATCGGCGGGACGAGGCGTGTGGTGGGAGGCCAAATGATTGTTGGGAGGCTCTGCGGCCGGCCTTGATTATTATCCAGCACATATACACCCCCCCCCCCCTTTTTTTCTTTTGAGTGGTTCCATTAAAACTTAAGATTCAGCTGGGAGACAGCTGTGTGGAGGGTAAAAACGGGAGAATGCGCTCCGGTTTAGTGTCTCTGGAGAAAATAATGATTTGCCTGTTTGTTTAGAAACAGCTGTAGTCTGCACTGCAACACTCCTCACTCCAGCAAAAAAAAAAAAAGAAAAGCAAAAAGGGAAAAGCGTGCTATTTATGGCTGTGTGCGTACCCTCCCATTTGAGCTAAATAAAGAAAAAGCGCATTTCTGTACGTTCCGGCTCCGTAATGTCATGCAGAGGAGCGAGAGCTGGCTGTTGACCGGGTTCGGCCTCTTCACGTCAGTCAACGCAGAGGGCAATTAAACTGACCCCCGCTCTCGACGAGAGATAGAGCACAGCTGAGCGCGAGAAGGGAGGAGGGGGATCAAGATAAGTTTGAAAGACGACCGCGCACCAGCAAGCCGAGAGGATATGAAAATGAGAGACAAAGACGGTGGAAATGCCGCCCTTCGGGGGATCAACTAGAAGAGGAAACGTGACACAGAAAAAGAAATAGGAGGGTATTGAGTGGATGTGAACTGGAAAAGAAAGTAGGAGAAAGCGCCGAGTTGAACTGAGGGAATGGGGCCTAAATATAGACATGGAAATCAGTGGAGAGCAGCGGCCCCCTTCCCTCAGGAGAAACATTTAAATCAGGTCTGGGTGGCCAGAAGGGAGAATGGAGGAACCTACTCCACTGGCCAATTAGGCCCACAGAAGAAGTGCAGTGTTCTAATAGAACCATCATTGTGGCCCTGTCGGCCCACCCTGGTCCCCATGGACGTGTTGCACGAGACCCCGATGCAGGGAGCCAGGGATTCCCGGATTATTGCACCTTTTATGTGTACACCGGCTAGAAGACAGGATAGGAAGAGGAGGATGAGCTGAGAGCCGAGGATACAGGCTCTCATGTGTGACACCTGTAGTTTAAAAACCCTCGGCACAGGTGTTCCCAAAAACAATTGTCATTTTCTCCATTTTCACCAAATTGTAAAGAATGTAATGTGCAGTACATAAACTACTATACTACTTTGTCAGTGTTATAGCTCTCTATTAGTGAGGGAAGGTAAAAAAAAATATGTAAAGTTTAATTTTACGGAGATTTGTTGCTTTGAATACAATTCCACATTTGTTTTCCGGCCTGATCGTCGTCACACAGCATTTAGCTCTACTTTATCAATTTCACTCACATCGTGTGTGTGTGTGTGTGTGTGTGTGTGTGGGAGTCAGTAGAATCCCATAAGTAAAACAGAGTGGGTACGAAAAGTTTGACTTTGTGAGACGGCATTTATACGAGCCATTCGTTCGTATTAAAAATAATGCGTCTGGTGTTTCATGTGGAGACGACTTGATTCAGAGTTATAGGTTACAAAAACAATCGTCAATTGTTCCGTAGCGGCAAAAAACAATGGACCCCTTTCACCAATTATCCCATAGAAGGTTTTTTTCCTCAACCTCCACAATTCCGTTTTCACTTCCTCCAATGTTTTGTCTTTGTGATTAGATAGATACAATCAACGTGTGGCCTTCAGCCGTATGATAAGGAGGCATCTTTACTAAAACAACATAATTGGAACATGTAAAGTGCCTCAAAATACTCCTGGGAGAAGCTTTAAGAGCCCATAATAAAGCTTGCATGGACTTTTCCTGCAACCTTTCTTAGGAATAAATCAGAGCAAAAAGATGTTGGTGAAAAAGTGGAAAATCGTGTGTGTGTCTGCACTTGTGGGTCTTAAAACAGATTTCAAGAACAATGTTAAGAGTTTCAGAGGGCTGACAAGCTTCAGAATGAGTGAGGGGAAGGATTTTCAGCACCAAGGACAGCAACCCAGCTTGCTTGGCTTTCACCTGAGAACCACTGACGGCTTGCCAAGTGGCTTTTTCTCATTTCTGAACGTTTTTTGTTTGCTAATCACTTTCACTGCAACACAACTTTTCACTTGAAACCTCATCCTGGCTGTATTGTTTGTCATCAACTGCTAATTTCCTTGCTTTTCGAAGCCCAGATCAAACATAGAACAAACAAACAGCTTCTTTTCCGATGATGGCGCGCGGACTTTCCAGCACGCTTGGAAGTAGGGGTGTCACAATCGGATATTGATATTGGATATTAGTCCGATATCAGCAAAAGAAATATATTATAATAATATTAATAATATTGGATTATATCGGCCTGCATCTAAAATCTCTGATATAAGCACTCCGATACAAGCAGTCCATTCCAGACGCTCCAGCATTTCTATGTAGAATATTCCTATGTTTAAGGTTGAAAATTATGTAACGCACACCCGCCGCAACAACGAACGACAGTTGCACATAACAAAACAACGACATCACAGCACAAAAAAATCACTGCGCATGCAACCACTATTAGTGTCCCCCTTTTTGCGGCCTGCGCGAAGGAAATAAAGCGCCCCCGCTGCGTCACCCGTCGGTGGTAGGGGGAAAAAAATGAGGGAAAAGTAAGTGATTTAAAGAGAGGAAGTAATAATGAGAGTGAGGGCAGGCGCGGGAGAAGGGCGAGTGGTTGGCACATCATGCCTCATGCAAAACTTCCATGAATAAAACATGTTTCTAGCCTCACATAGCTCAGATCCATTTTCCTCCGTTGCACTCCTCTTCCCTCTCTATCTCTCACATGCATGATTAACCTCGGGAGGCCTTAATCAACACTGGAAATGACCCGTGCTCTTTGGCTTACCTCCGCCACCCCCCCCGTCCCCCACCGAGCCCCCCCCGCCCCCCCCGCGCCGCGGTCGACGGGGATTGCTTCACCCGCTAACCCCGCCGACGAGCTCCGTTTGAGGGATTGTTTATCTTACCCCGCGTGATGGTTAATTGATGTACGGGAGGCACAAAATTGCCTGCTGATATCCGACGTGGGAGATGTGATGTGAAACGGCAACAGCTTCTGGAAGGACACATACGGTTATGGAAGATAGGAGTCCCCCGTCCCCCGTCCCCCGTCCCCCGTCCCCAAAAAAATAAAAAAACAGCTCTTATTTCAGAATACATTTCATCCTTCATGTATGTTTTTCTTTCCCTTTTTTTTTATGATCCTTTCTTGGGGGTATGGCGGTTTAAGACGAGCGAGTTAGCCAGGGATGAATAATCTTCCTTACCTAAGCCTTTATTCACACAGTCTTTAAAACCTGTCCTCCGGGGGATGGGGGACAGGGATAGATTTATGGTTATTATTATTTACTTGCTTACCCGCCGCCACAGCCCTTCCCCTCACGCGTACATATATAGACGTGCACACACACACGTGCACCCGCGTCAAAGAGCTCACCAGCCGCACACATGACAGCGCGAGTCCTTCAAACCGAGCCAAATCCGAACCGTCTCGGCACGCTGAAAAAGCGGCTTAAATTAGCCGAGAGGCCACACACACAATGGGTCTGTGTGCAGGTATCACACTCACACACACGCACACACACACACACCAGCACAGTTCTTAATTGGTTTCCCTATGCTCCATGTGAGTATTTATGCTCTTTCCCCTCACCGCGGTGTGTTTACGTGCTACTCCTTGAACTCAGTGAATAAAAATCACAGCACTTTACCGTCTGTTGCCTCATGTGGTCGTTTTCGTTCAGGCGAAATGAATTGGAATCAATCAACAAGCAAAACCGTCTTATCATCCCTCCTTTGTGTCTTGCAGGCATCAGCGGTCAGTACCCTCTGGTTCAGAATATCACTGTGACCGAGGGCTCGACGGCCAACCTGACCTGCCGCGTGGAGTATAATGACAACACCTCCCTCCAGTGGTCGAACCCAGCACAACAGACCCTCTTTTTTGGGGACAAGAAAGGTGAGTTTGGAGTTGCATCAAAAAGCCCGAATGACAGGCGTGGTTTTGAGGACGTGTTTACTGCATTAAGGTTGAGAAACTTCATGCCAATTCTGGTTTGTGTGTGTGTTTTCGTTGTGTGTGTGTGGCTTGAATAATGCGCTCCCCTTGCTCTCTTTGTTGTGTTAGAGCATCTGTCACACGTTGCGCACTGCTGTTTTTGCAGCCAGGACATATGCGGGGAATAGACACACACACAGACACACACACACACACACCATTCAGTCTTCATAACCCCTGCCTTTTGCTGATTGATAGGACGGTGTGTGGCATTTATTGTTATTTTCCACCCAGTCACTTTGCTTTGCACTGCCAGAGACAAACGGGCATAAACACACAGGAAAGAACGCCGGGTGGAGAGAAGAGAAGTGGCCAGCTGTGTGTATCCAAGCAGCTGGAAAGTTGAAATCAAGATTTGAGTAGGGAAAAGGACACTTCAGTTGCTCTAATGCCACGTTTGCTTGAAAATGGCGGAGGTCTAAAGCCACCAACTCACACACTGTTAGCTGTTGTCCACATTGTGTTAGAACATTGGCGCATGCACTCGGGGTTGTGCAAAGCACACTCCGCAGTTCGTAGCATGTACTGCCTGCAGCAGGTATCATTTAAATTCCAGCTAACGGAACAAACCCATTCACCTCAGCCGCGGGCCACTCATCACCACCACCTTGTTTATAATTGATTTAATACAGTGGAAAGCATTGAATTGGCTACATTTGATCGCACCACAAAACTACAAAAAAATGGCTCCATATTTTGTAGTAGAGCATGACCAGCCATTGGCGAAGTACGTCTTTGCTATTGTGTATTTGAAGTATTGTTATGGAGCTTAAAATTTAATGATCAACAATACTTTTTCATTCCCTTTTGAAAACTGAACATCTTTTTGTTGGGTTGTGTTAAAAGGAACTTTTTTTTTTAACAATTCAGTTTGTGTACATCAATTCAATATGTGTACATCACATCAAAATAACAATTGTGGAAACAAATTTCCAGTGTAGTAATGAGCAAAAAACAACAACAAAGTACCACTGTAACCTGCATTAAAACCTGCACAGGCAACAGAGAGATGTCTTCCAATGGACGCCAACTCACACATACATACACACACACATGCACAGAGCGTGGGCGTGGCACAAACACACCAACGTTTTTAATAGTTAATAAGTACAAAGAGTTTATTCTTGACCTTTCACACCCACTCCAGTGAAGTCCCCATAAAGAAGATTCATGGGTGTTATTTTGTTGGTTCATGCCTCCTGAAATGATTGTGCACTGTGCGTCTCTCAACACCATTAGAGGAGTGTAATAGAGTATGAATCACACTCTCTTGTAAGTGTCTGGATTAAGCACATATGGGATTTACACAGTCTTCTTCCATTATCCCTCTGCCCGCCGGCTGACTGGTCCATTTGTGCGTGCACAGATTGCGCGTCGGCGTCTGTGTTTGTATGTATATTTGCATGGGGGAAAGCACGCATGCATGCACGAAAGCTTTTCAATTTTTTGGTGAGGGAGCTGTTCACAATTTCACTTACTGCTCCATTTTTTTTTTTTTTTCGCGCGAAAAGAGTGGCAGTAAAAAGCTGCATTGAACATCAAATTCAACAGTTGATGTTCTCTGCAGGTTATTCCATATCACACCAGGGGTTGGGCTTGAAGGTCTATTTCATGGCATTTCTAGTGCAGAGCTCTGAGATTGGAAATGAAAAAGTAGCCAAGGACTCTCTTATTATCAGCAAAGCAAAGGGTTGCTACTGAGGCCCCTGAATTCTGTTGCTATTTGAGGTTGGCATGCATATATGTGTGTGTGTGTGTGTGTGTGTGTGTGTGTGTGTGTGTGTGTGTGTGTGTGTGTGTGTGTGTGTGTGTGTGTGTGTGTGTGTGTGTGTGCCCGCGCGCTCTGGGGAGTTCTCTTGCTGAATGTGGCAAATTCAGATGCACATGCTGATGGGTGCACTGAGATGGTGAGTGTTTCCAAAGCGCCATTGGCGGTGTGAAAAAGCAAAGATGTCTCAGCTGCAGACGCCTTTCAGTGCAGTAGGTTTGAGATTAATTTTCCTTGCTGCCTTTTGGGAAGGAGAAGATGGGGATTAGGTTGAGCAAGCAGTTGTTTGGATATACAACCCTGACTTGGCTTTTTTTTTTTTGCATTCCTTTCCTCTGTCGCTGTCCATCATGCAATCTTGTAGGAAGTTGTTAATGCTAAAAAAAATGTGATTAATTGGTATTTTTCATTAGAGAACTGCTGGAATAATCCGATCATTTGATGATTTCTCCGAACATAAATGGCTCTTTACTACATCACTATCATTGATGGTTTCCTACTTCCTCCTGCTCTCTTACCTACAACCTTTTCTGCCTCCCTTGTTTCAACCACGATGGTCAAGGTAGTTGCTCTGCACAGAGGTTTCCTCAGTCAAAGGGAGTTCATCCTCCTCACTATCACCAAATGCTTGCTCAAATGGGATTTCTTGGGTCTCTGCACAGTAAATATGGTGAGGTCTACCTGGTCTATATGTGAAAGTAGCCCAAGATAACTGTTGCTGCGATTTAACACTATATACCTAAAACTGAATACTGATGAAAAAAAAAGATCGTATGCAGAACATATCAGCCTCACAGCTCGACGTCAACGCTGCAGAAAATAGCACATTGTGGTCTAATTCAACAGGGTGTTGTCTTATCACAAAAGGTGTCACTTACATCCTCTATTAAAGTGGGCCACAAAGCATTACCATAAACATATTGCTTTCTCAAAGACAATCGCGGCGGCCGACTCCGCCGCCGTCCTCGGAGCAGGCGTCGCTTTGGCTGCTGTTGTTGTTTAATGTCAGCGCCGAGGCTCACCTTCGAGACGTTTAGTCGGATAAAAGAGCCTCCTCTTGTCTCTTGTCCTCTCAGAGGTGCTCCGACGGCTATGAGGAGTTGTTTGAATTTCAAATAAGTCATTGTCGCGAAAGTAGCCAATTTTGTCCTTTCCGTCACTTACCACTGAGGGACTTAATCTGTGCCTCGCCAGTGAGGGAGAGATGAGTGCTGGGCAAGAGGGATTCTCTCTTTCATAAAATTCAAAAGAGGCTAATATCTCTTTAACAAATTGCTCTTTTGGTTTCGTGTAATTCTAGACTTGATTTTTTTTTTTTTCATTTCCTGGAAGGAGAAATTTTCCAATGAGCCATAATTACAATTTATTCGTTATTCCCATACTAGAGAGAATCTATGTGTAATTACTTTCCCGGACAAATTTGCAGGCCTGTTTAGCGGGCTCATTGTGGCTAAGGTATGACATTTAAATCACCTCTTCAATATGGTTACGCCAATTTGCTTAACCTTTTCTTTTACTCCATTTGCTTGCAAGCTTTGACTGCCACTTTGCCTCTGTGAAAGCGCCATCAAGCGTTCGCCCTCAGCACGTGATCCGTAGAGCCGAATAGCCCGGCGCGCGACTGATGTGCAGCAGGCACGCGTGTTGGCGTCTGCTGTAAAAATTTGCTCTAGGGATTTTCCAGGTTCCATTATCAGTGTTTACTTAATTAGCAGTTTGATGTTGTGGCTGGGGTCATTCTCTGCCTCGCGGTAATTCGCTCTTCAAGGTCATATTTCAAGAGTCTGGGGAGGGAATTCTCTCATTCTTTTCTGACAACTGGGACCGTTCATTTCATGACAGGTCAAGCTTACAGTTTTACTGCACTTAACCTTGATAACATCGCCTGATAGTAATGTCTTCCCTCCGTTTTTAAGCATCTACTCTTAAAGTCCCATTTCAGTTTACAGTTCAGATCGTTTCATTTGGAGATCCATGGGCGGAACTCATGTTATTCTGGATCACAAGGTGCTAATTAATTTCTATTCTGGCATATTTGTGCCTCTAGCAATAAAAGATGAGACAGTTTTGCATTGAGCAGGATGTTTCTGAAAATAGGCTTGACAACTTGTTTTTGCATGGTCTGACTATTTAAAAGTATTAATATCTACAGCACAGCAGCATACCTGTAATTGGTGCATTGTTTTAACAAACTTTGCCTTTGGTTCGTATATAACCATAGCAACGTTGTCCAAAGCAGCTCTGAGGATCACTGCAAATATTTCTACCTGTAAATGGACATGTCTGCCAACACTGTGCCATCTGCAGATGGATTGAACCTGTTTAAACATTAAGATTAGTGTCATGGCTGAACAACGAAGGGCCAACTGCTCCTTCCTGGACCTCCAAGGGTCTGAATATGAAACTGTCCGGGTCCTCAGATGTCAAATATTCAGCTGCCTAAATCAATTTGCTGCCTGTTTGCTGCTGTGTGTGTGTGTGTGTGTGTGTGTATGTATGTGTGTGGGTGGGTGGATGGGTGGGTGCATGCATAGGAAATGTACAAGCATTGCATCTCGCCACTATGCAACCATGAAAGCTTTGATGCATTCAGAGCATCTGTGCCAGAGCAATTTAAGGGGAAATGCTTGTAAAAGTTTTTCCAAAGTAAATAATAAAATAAGAAATGCCTGACAGTTTTTTTTTTATTAAACAGACAGCAAAACTTTCTTTCAAAACTTAATCTTGGCAAGGAAGTTTAACTTCGGAGACAGCTGTCTTTTTTTTTCTTTTTCCCTGGAAGACTGCCTCTATGAAACATCCTTTCATATTGGCCCGAAGATTGGTACGGTGTTCGCTCTGATAGAAAAAAACTTGACTGTAAATCTCCAAAGATCCTTAACAAGTCCCCCTTCTCCAAGACAAGGGCCATAAAACATGAGAGGAGGAAAAAGAGGAAGAAAGGAGATGGAATGTAGGCCTTGGTGGGATAAAGGAGAGGAATTAAGGAGGCATTTTACGAGAGCTTTCAGATGCAGTTATCACCTCTGAAAGACACAGTCAAACTTCTCCCTTGACCTTGAGCGAGTCTCGTCGGCTTCCCGCGCATGTCTTATCTGTTATCATTTGGCTTTCAACAAAGAAAAGCTTTTTTTCCTTCTTTTTTTTCCAACGTGTTTGCAATGTGTAGACGGGCAAAATGATTAAAAGCAGGTATCTGCGCGGCCGATTGTGTGTGTTCAGAAGAACGTGCTGTCAAGCAAATATCAGCTCTTCTGGCACGCAGGGTAAAGCAGGTTAAGGTGGG
>CAESWR010000504.1:276548-287769 GCA_903171835.1 Mullus surmuletus | reverse complement strand
AAAAAAAAGCATGACAGAGTTGCAGCTCAATCTGAGGTCGGGGGCACAGGGGTCACAGTGAACCAGATGGTTTTCATCGAGCTCTGACTCCACATGTTTCTCAATTCACACGCGCCGCCCCCGTGGTTCGGCCAGAGGTAATGATCTATGTCGAGAGAAAGGTACGACTCTACACCAAAGTACCGCGCAGGGGTCGGGGTCACCTTTAAACAGATGTTACAGCAAGAGCCGCTGCCAGTGCGGCAGGACACGGGTCAGTATGAAGCAGATGTTGCAGACCGGGGGGGGGGATTACCATGTCACATCGTCTTCAAGCTGACTAAACGCCGCCGTCTCTGTCAGGAGACCCCCCGCGTGCGTGTGGGACAGCTGGAGTCTGGCTTGCACGCCGTTGCCATGGCGTTGATAAGAAATCATCGCTAATGTTACATATTGTGAGGGAGGGCGGTCAGAGCCCCCGAGAGGAAGCCCCTCCGCTCGCTGCCGCCATGCAAATCTGCGAGTCGGAGGGATCGATAATCCTCGGCAACGATGGTCTTTTCGATTCCAAGAGAGATAAATGAGCATAACTTGTACAGCGTGTGGCTAATAAAAACACAGCCGTTAGTCCGAGTAATTGCAACAAACTCTGGTTAGAGCTGAATCTCACTTTCACACCGGCTGAATCTAGTGTTTTCGTCGCCCAAAAACTGTGATTGCAATTTAGATTGTTATTTAAGTCGGCCCATTTATCAGGGAGGGAGCTGCGTTCTCTCAGTGGACGTAATTCCAGTGAAAATGGCGGAAATGACAACTAATTAAACCGAGTTTCCGCGAAAGACAACACAGCAGCAGTGCGCCTCTTGAATTATTTGATGCCCCCCCCGCCCCCCTCTTTATAAACAGCAAAAGAAACACTTAACAAGCGAGGGCGGCGTTGTGCGTCACCAAGCCGAGTGACATCACAGTAAGAAGGCGGAAGGACGACCCTGAAGGTCACGGTGTCGGCTCAAATGCCGGAAAAGCCAGAACAAATAAGAGAAAATATCAACATTTTGATCTTTTATCCTAACCTAATGTGTTTGCCTCCTCGCAATGTGTGTTGAGACATCAATTCCGGTGGGTTTTTTTCTTTTTTTCACAGTTCAGATGGGCAGGTGCCACCGAGATAACACCAAAGATTCATAGTAGGCTTTCGTCTTCCGAGGTGTCCGTCTGAATAATAATGCCGTGTTTGTTGACCGCGTCACCTTTAACAGTAGTGGTGTTGTTTGCGCCTCATAAATATTAAACATTATTACATTTCCATTCCGCGTGTTTCCTTCAAATATTGTTTCTCTTGCGCCGCGGCTTCTCCGGGCACCGGGGGGAAATGAGCGCGTAGCTGTTATGTGTCAAGAAGGCCATGTTTGCTCCGCTGCATCCTAGAAAGGCACACAAAATCAATGACAGGCGATGTGGCCGCACACACTACGTGATTACCATTACACACAATTAAGGTGGGCCGAAGGCGGGCTTACCGAGCGGCAAACACGCGGCTGACATATTATCGGCGTGTAAAGCATGTTCGCGAAACGTGCAGAAGGATCAGCGATCGCTCGGCTTTCGTGCACCGAACTGCCAATACACTCCTCACTCGGAGACTGTCTTTGAAGTTTCTTTTCTGAGTGTTTTCCAAGAGCGTGTTCCTCTGAGCGGCATGAATATGCATGACTGGATCCCTGACATTTCCGCACTATTACTGGTTTGAGTGGGCTTGCTCTCGTAGTTGACCGGTCGAGGCGGGTGAGCCCCACGGCTCTGCCGGCTGCTTCCATCCAGGGTTTTTTTTTTTTGCCCCTGTCGACAAGGAGTCGCTACGGGGGGATTTGTTGGGTCTCTATGAATATATCAATGTCCAGGATCGTGGTCTGTGTTGGAGTGCAAAGAAAGGTGCTATACGCGATATTCTGCCAGGGAACCTTCAGAGCGCTGTTTGTAGGTGTCCGAGCTTTCTTGTTCTCTGTTGTGGTGGACGGCCAGGCTAGCGCTGTGTAGCTCCGTGTAGCTCGGCGGTTCCATTAAGCGGGGAACACATAAGACAATCGGGCTGTTTTTGTCCCGTCTTTCACCCTTCCCGACCAAGGATGGCAAAGACCAGATTATTTTATGTTTTATAAGATTATCCTATGAAATGATCCTGTGGTCTGAGGTGTGTTAAGAGTGAATTTGTAATATGCTCCGAAAGGGGTCGTGCCGATAACAGTAAACGCTAAGCTTGTTAGATGTTCACAACCGTCTTAACAGATGAAAAATCTCTTCAAGTTTAAAAAATCGGGTTACTCTTTATATTAAGGTACCATAATAAGCGTTAATTAATGCTTACAATTAATAAGCACTTATAAGGTATTATAAAATGCTTATAAACAATAGGATTATGTAAAGTGTTAATTAAAGCATGACAATACAATAACTTTTGCTTATAAGAACATTTGACTCAAACTTTCATCTTAAAAAAGTCTTATGAATGTTTATGAGCATCTTCTAATTTCTTATGCTTATTACTTGTTAATTGATGCATATTAAGCATCAATTAATGCGTACTATGGTACTTTAATATAAAGTGTTACCGAAAAACTTTATGTTTGTACCAACCAAATCAAGTTCTAATGAAGAGCGAAAGAGCGAAGCCTCAAGTCAAGATTGGCGACGAAGCCCACATATTGTTGCAGGTGGGTTGGCGTTCATCTCTGACAGGCTTATTCTCACATATCCTTCACATTCCAGCTGCACGATCTCACTTCCTGTCCTACAGGGGCTGCATGTATAAAATTGGACAGGTGATGAGGTTGGGTGATTAGGTATACAAGCATTTATCATGGGGTTATTATGAAATCTGAATCTAAAGAAACACCAGCAGCAAGGTTTCATGGCCGATTAAGCAGCATTAAACCTTCCAATCTATTAATTTACAATATGATAAATGCCTAATAATCGTCTTTTATTTATTCTAAAATTTACCTTGCATTGTGAAGCCCCGGGCCCTCCGTGAATGATTTCAACACCTCATCGTTCATACTCGGCACGACACACACACACACAATGCCCGTCTCACCGCGCCGTGAAGGATTAAAGACGTGTCCATACGGTATATTTCAATCCACCAGGACACGCCGTGAATCCAATTATGCAATTTGCTTCCCCTTAAATGGTAAAATCAAGCAATCTTTTGTTCTCTCTCTGCCTTATTCCTGTGTGTAGCGAGGCACTCTGTGCTGCATGTTCCCTCATGCAAACACATGCACCGCCTGATAGACACACGCGATGATATGATCTCGCTCGGCAGTGTGCTATTTATTAAAAATGGGCAGACTGCTGAGCTCAACACCTCCCCACTGTTTCTGAATAATAAGTATTAACATTGTGCTATCTCCCCAGTGAAAAATGTTGCGGGAGAGCAGAGAGAGCCGCTCCGTGTGTGTGTCAGTATGTGTGTGTGTCACGTGTAGTCAGAGTGTGAAATCTCGCAAACAAATGCAACTGAGTTATGACCTTATTTGGATTAACCGGAAGGCTTTGTTGTATTGCAGGAGCTTTATTAATTCACGAAACTATCACCGTCACTCTCCCTCCGTGAGATGATTAATATGTCTTTGACATGGAGGAGAAGTGAATTTCCTCAGGAAAAATACGGTCCGTGAATACTCTTTATCATTTATCTATGCTCTACATTTGTATAGTATGATAAATCAGTTCTCATTATACTCCGAGGCACGTCAGCCGCACTTTATATACTATCTGTGTCTTCCTGTATTTATGCATACAGGACTTATACGCGTCCATAAATATCACGGTTTTAGCATCTGTGGAGCATCGTTCATGAACGGAACATTTTGGAGGCTGTATTTTTTTTGTTTTGTTGCTGCCCTTTCCCCCTCAGCCGAAACAATAAATTAGTTTCCTCCAATAAATATAAACTTGTGAATAAAACATGTTTGGTTTCTTGCTGCGGCTCCATAAGTCGCCTCCAATGTTAATCTACTGATCGCTTGAGTGTTATCAGTAGCAATGCTTTGGGTGGGCGTGTGTGTGTGTGTGTGTGGGGGGGGGGGAGGGGGAGGCTCTCGGGCTTAGGGAAATTTGTTAACTGGATATTTTGCTACGTTTTGGTCCTGCACCTGAAGAAAATAATTGGTGTTTTAGCTGCCCGGCTTTGTTCACGCGATAACTGCTAGACTTCGCCTGCCTTACGGTGCCGAGCCGCGTGGGGAGAGGAAGAGTCCACTGTTGCTGAAAAACATCGAGATGATGGAGGTAATGAGAGCCGCAAGACAAAACGAAACATCAAAAACGGCGAAAAAAATGAATAAAAACACCCATGTTATTACTATGAGTAGATTCGGCAATGGCACGTCCAAGATACCAACACCACTCGTTCTTTTCCAAGATAAGTGTATTTCTAAGATCCAGGCGGGACTGTCTGGGTTAAGAGAGTGAACAGCAACCTCAAAAACAAGCCGTGAGCCCTAAAACATCCTCTATAGAATCTCTGACCGCAGTAAAGGAGGAATTTTAAATCGGCCGGTTGTGATTTGGGATGGACGGATCACACAAACTGCAGACTTTTGAGTGGGAGAGCGGCGCCCGGCGCCAGCTGCGAGCGGAGGCTGCTGCTTTTTTGACTGATGTTACGCTTTCTTTGCCAGTCCAAGCTGAGATTTGGAAACCTACACTTTGGAGAGGTGCTGAGTGGAAGCCAAACCATCATCTTACCCCAGATGTTTTTGCATTTCATCACTTAAATCAGCCAAAAACCACACTACACCGAGCTACGAAGGAAACAGGCTTTTATTTTGTAGGAACTTGCATCTGTAGTTTGGAAGAGTCGATGTGGCTATTTGTGTTGGTGTATCTGCCCAACAGATAATTAAATGGATGCTTCCTGAGCCAAAGAGATGCTGCTTCATTAAGTCTGAACCACACAAACCAGTCCTGTGCTCCATGGCTCTGTAGCTTAGCTGGTTAAAGCGCCTGTCTTGTAAACAGGAGAGCCTGGGTTCAAATCCCAGCAGGGCCTTGTAGAACAACCACCCTGTCTGCTGTTTTTAAAGGGGTAGTTTGGATTTTTTTGACATGCAAACACAGAAACGCTGCAAAAGAGAAATGCTGCAAATTCACAAAACAAAACAGAAGTGCGCCAGACCACTAAAGGCACCAAAGTGATGGATGGACCAATCCTGTGGCATCGGCCCCTCTTAAACACACGAGACGATTACGGCCAAGTGTTTTAAAACAACCTGAGGGAAAAGGTCTTAATTAATACAGAGAAATTACATCCCGCTCATGTATGTAGATAGATAGATAGATAGATACTTTTTCCACGTCTTAATCAACATAGAGAAAATACATCCCGCTCGTGTGTTGATATATAAATAGACAGATAGATAGACAGACAGATAGATTGATAGATAAATAGATTTTCTCTCGAGCAGCGTTTCCCTTTTGCAGTGTTTGCAGCGTGTTTGTGTTTGCAGCCCTCGGCCACCACACGAAAGGCCTTTCAAACCACTGTCCCTTTGTGGTACTTCTTTGCAGCACAAAAAGCTCCAGACGGTGCTTTAATATCACCTTTAAAGAGACGCTCATGCAAAAATATGGAGAGCGGAGTGGGGTCGGCGAACATCGAATAACGAAGCGAAAAAAGATGGAGAGATAGAGATGAATAAACGGGGTGAAGGACTAGGACATTTCTTTCCTTGATGGGACGTCAAAATCACTTTTCGCTAATGTCCCTCTTAACCCTGAATGTGGCACACACACACACACACACACACCGAACACACACACACACACCGGCAGCCATTTATTTTCTTGAGCCATCTGGTCGGAGCTTTTAAAGCAAGTTTAGTGGGACAGAGAGCAGAGACGGGAGGAGAGCAAGGTGAAAACGAGCATGAGTGAACAAACCCGACAGAGGCAAAGAAGAAGCTTAATGACTTTGGAGTCACCTTGTCACGGACTTCACTGCTCCTCGTTAACTCCTCTTTTTTTTCTTTTTTTTTTTTACTTTGTCTCGGCAGCAGACGTCGGCGCCAGAGTCTCCCGTCTTCCCGCGATAAGGAACCGCCGTTCATTTCTGTAAGTGCACCTGCGCGGCGCCCGGGGCCGACGTCTCGGCGAGCGCGGCGGCGGATTAGCCGCAGAACCGAGCGATGCATTTTGAAATGATGTAAAGGAATTATTGATCACCGCCGGCCGCGCGCCATTTAAGAGACTCAAATGAGTAGCTTTATCATGAGAGCGTTCAGGAGATGTCCAATTTCCCGTCACGAGTCATTGATAACTGTTCTCCCGGCCTGTCACTCAGGACTCAGACTGATTCCCTCTCAGCCCACGAGCCCAATTTAGTCCCTGCAAGAATCTATCACTCAGCGATGTTATCTGTGAGTACCCCAATCTGCGTCTCACCCCCCCCCCCATCTGTCTTTCCCTCCATCTCTTGTAGCGGAAAGTCCACTTTTTTTTTTCTTATGTAAACCCTCAAACAATCCCGTTTCTCTCTGCTAAACGAATCAGACAGATTTTGGGGAGAAAAAAAACAAAAAAACGTCCCGATAAGCCCCTCGGCCGCTCGGAGCGACCCATTAACACCCCTTCTATCGCCCCCATCGGTTGCCATCACAACTCATCTCCAGGAAGGAGTCACACACTCGCTGGCACAAACAGCAGGAAGGAGTGAGACTTTCTGCAGAAAACATGTTCACACATATACACACACACACACACAGACACACACAGAGCGACCCGCAGTCACGGAGGCATGTGGTGGCCCCTCAAACACAACCAGCATGGCTTTAAAGGGATAGTTCGGATTTTTCGATGCCAGATGACGAGTGTGTAGAAGATGTAACAGTCAAGAAAACATTTTAAAAGGGATAGTTCGGATTTTCTGACATGAAGTTGCACAGATAAAGCGTTTTGCTCCAAAAAACAATGTGTTCAAAAGAGTAATCCATTTGCATCACCAATTACTGGCCAGAAAAAAGCCAGATCTTGCAATCACCCGGCACTATTTTACCTCTCTGCGTATCACTGCATGCAGCACTATCAGCTGATTCATGCCATTTACATGCTCGGAAGGAGACCGCTGCGATTCAAGTCTCCTTCCACCTCCTTCCTCCTTGAGCTGTTGGAAATGTGCGTGCAGTGATACAAAGGGAGGGGAAATAGTGCTCGATGATTCCGCGATCTGGCTTTTTTGTAGCCAAGAATTCCTGATGCAAATGGATTACTCTTTTGAATGCATATTGCTTTTTGGAACAAAATGCTTTATCTGTGTGACCCCAGCAACTCGCCGGAACTACTTTCTGCAACACCGAATCCGGGCCGGAACTTCGCTCACGGGACGCAGTGGAGGAAAAGTCACTGCTGATGAACGGAGGATTTCTTAACTTCATGTCAGAAAACCCGAACTATCCCTTTAAAATGTGTTTAAAATGGGCCTGTTGTTTAAGTCAGATTTATTGACTGATCGCAGAGGCTGCAGATTCTGGCCGATTCACCGACACACGCGCACTTCAACTGTACGGCAGATTCGTGCCGCCCGGCTTTGTTTTTATGCGTATGCTAATAGGAAGGATGTCAGGGGACGAATAATTTCATATTTGAGTCATAGACACTAATAATTTATCATTTCCCGTCATAAAATTAAAATATGCCTCCATCATTTTCTCTCTCCCCTTCCTCCTCTCCACCTTCTTTCTTTGTCTGCTGCTCTAGTCTGTCTAATCAAGCGTGTATGCATGTGTGGTGGTGGGGGGGTGTTACGTTTGCATATTGACCCCCCCCCAACACCCCGTCGCCTCCTCCATGACGAGGGATGGAGAAGAAAAATGTCCGCATGTCGCACATATGAAGCCTTTCAGTAATGTGATGGATGAGTTGCATTTAGCTCGCGCAAACTTTTTGAGTCGCCTCTCTGATATGATTTGATTAATGACAACCGAGCCGGAACGTCCACTACAAAAAAAAAAAAAAAAAACGGCGTGGGTCCTCCTCACACAATCTCAGATAAACCCCCCCCCCTCGCGTCAAGTGGCCCTCTTATACCTGCGTCAAAGCATGCTGAGTGGATTTATGTGCAGCCTTCGGAGCGATCATCTTTCTCTCGGGTGGAATCCGCACAATATGTTTTTAGGGATTAAAATCAAGATGTCATCAGCAGAAAGACGGGGAAAAGGGGACGTATCATGGATGGCGACTGCCCGGTGGGCCGTAAACTGCTTTGGTAATGGGCTCCCGAGATAAAGGGAGGAAATACAAGCCTCGAGGTGGAAAGCACGCGAGCTACAGCTAAGCAGCACCTGACAGGCAGGATATTAAAACCCCCATTTATACAAGGGAGACTTTCTTGAGCGTAGATGTTGTGGAGCAAAGACCTTAATTAATCCATCTCCCACGGTCAAATGTCGCCTTGCATCTCGGGGAAAGTATGTCCTCCGGGAAGCCGGGGGCCCCTCGGAGCACGTCTTATTATATGAGACAGATGTTAAACATCATCGGTGCTGCATCCTAATGATAATGAATCCTGCAGGGTCATAATAAGTGCCATTAAAAAGCACAAAGTCCTCAAACAGCTGCCGCGGATTCGGCGGCAATGAAACTCTGTCATAACAAGAAGTTTTCTGCAAATATACACAACAATACGCCGCCGAAGCGCTTTTAAATGACTACTTTGATGTGTTCGATTGCATTGTGCGGCCATTCCCACAAACCTAATTAATGAGGGTCCGCTTCTGAGCTGTGCCGAGACAACACTTAATGCAAAAAGAACAAAATAAAGAGAGAGTGCAGCATATTTTCCCCCTAATAAGAGTGTCCTGAGTGGAGGCTGCTGATGGAAGGCGGGCGCAGGCGGGAAACTCTGAATCATGCACATCATTAAAGTTACACTGGGCTCGACGCCGCACATTTAGAGTCTCATTAAAGGTGTGGTTCTGACATCGGGGGGATTGGTGTGCTCCCGCCACCGCCGTGCCGACGAAAGCTGCTGCATCAACAGAAGTTGTTTTGGGCTGGTTTTGCGGACAAATGACAGCGGGAGACGCCTCGCGCTCAACGGTCCGATGGCTCATTCAAATTAAACTGTTTTCCGGAAAACAGAACATTTTTGAATTTATTTGGATGTTGTTTTTTCGTTTTTTATAGGGAAACATCATATTGACTTTGGCACGTTCTCTCAAAAGTCAAACATCCTCTCTGCGTGTCTGACTGGGCCATAAGAGTGAGTGAGTCCATGTTTTGTTACATTTTAAATCACTCCTTACAATGACGATGATAATATTCCCCTTCTTTTGATTCACTTGGTCTAATTTATTGTTTAATTTGTGCGTAACCGACCATATTTGGTTGAGAAGTTTTGCTTTTCTCATCATGTCTTGAAAACTATCACTGAAAAATAACCGAGTTACTGTTTGCTTCTTTTTAAATTGAATTTTTATGTTTATGTTTTATGTAGAGTTTTGCGCTGCGTCATCTGATGGGAATCTGTATCTTATTTGCTCTTGCTTATTTCCCTAAATCGATTTTTTCAATTAACATTTCTTTTACTTTGTCTACAAATAGAAGAAGTGCTGGTCTTAAATATTTCCCCACAGGCTGCATACATCAAATTTCCTCTCTACGGCATACGTACAATTCCTTTTCTTCATCATTTCGGCATTTTCGCTCATTTGAAGGGCAAATTACAGTCACATTCACCCGCTCACCGTGCATTTATAGCACTTATAGAATTGATGCAATCTTGTTAATGCCCGCCACACTTTCGGCTGCATTATGACCCATCCAAGGCTTCACGGGAAGTGAATAGACGCAGACGAGGATATAGCGGGCTTTAATAACTCCTCGGTATTTTTTCCTCTCCACATGAAATGAGGTCGCAAAAGAAAACAGTCCTTGTGTTGCCCTTTGTGTCGCCTTATTCATTGCTTCCATAGACTGAATAACAGACGTCTATCAAACACGTCCTTGCCAAAGTCATCTGTTCACCTGCCATCACCAAACAAATGACTGCCTTGCCTGCGCTCCCTCACCTCTCTGCCTTCCTCTAACTCGACACAGATCTCTATCGCCATGGGAATAAAGCCATCTTAGCATGTCATGTTTTTTTAATATTCCACCGGTGCCCTCTATAAATATTTATTAAAGATGTGCCATTAAGATGTGGCCGAAAAGGAGCCCGGCGCAAGACCATAAGCAAACACCTCTTGTTTAACTTTTTGCAGCACTCTTCTGGAAGCCAAACTGCAAATTCTGTTAAAGGTGCGGACATGTCCCGGCATCACGTGTGGACATTTCCCGCCCTTGACTTTCTTCTGTTTTAGCAATTCAGAGCGCAAGGACCTGTGAGGAGACAAAGCGATGTGAGATTTAGACGGCGAGGGGGAGGAATCAAACAAATGCGGAGTTATCGGGTGGTTTGGGGACAGCGGCGGAGACATGCTTGAATATTAACGCCTGGATTTGACACATCCTGACTTAGCGTCCAGACGGAGCGAAGCGCCTCGTTCCTTATTTGACATTTCCGCAACAGACGGTCCAGACGGCGCTGGGACAATAGAACACCCTGATGACTTTACGCGGAATTGAAAAATCGGAAGAATTATATTAACTTTTAAACAGAATCGGCGTCGGCAGCGTGTGTGTCTGGACGATTTGGTCACAGGAAAAAAAATAAAAAATAAACTGTTCACTCAGTTCTCTGCAAAGTATTGGGATATGGGATTCCTAAATCCTGTCTTGTATCGGTGAATGTAGGAGACCAATATCTGGTTAAGACTCTCCTGGTGGTTGAGAAGATTCCAGCGCTGAAAACTTGCTCCAGACTGACACCTCCAGTAACAAACGCATGGATGTCAATTATAGATGAGATCCTGGTGATGGGATTTCTCACATATAGGCTGAAAATGAAAGAAGATCTCTTGGAGAAAAGCTGGGGGAAATGGTTGTCATATAAGGAAGGACGTGATCTTACGTAATTGTACACTGGCTCTGTTTCTTTTGTGACAATCTATTACTCTCTTTTTGTTTGTTTGTTTGTTTGTTTGATTCTTCCTTTGTTTCAACATTGATAACTATCATAAATAAATCAAAATCGTCACAAAACACGAATCTTCCCAACAAAGATATCAGATGGGAGAAGTCTTTAACTTTGTCCTCCTTTCTCTCCCTCTTCCATTCCACTCTCCCTTAACTCTTCAGGTTT
>CAESWR010000504.1:266391-276537 GCA_903171835.1 Mullus surmuletus | reverse complement strand
CCCCCCCCCCTCTTTCCCCTCTGGCCCCTCCACCTCTCCATTTGGCTGCCGTACTTTCTGTCCTGCTTAGTTCTCCCTCCAAGGCCCAGCCTGGCCCAGTTTAAATCAGCTGCCAAAGCGAGCATGCGTTTGCGTGTGTGCGTTTGTGTGTGTCTGAGTGTGTATTTCCACCTTTCCCGTGCGCGTGTGTCATATTTGCTATTAAACTCTGTTATGAGTGGATACAGCAGCTTATTTCACATGTAATTATTGCGCCTCTGAAACGACGGCGGCGCGCTCAGTTCAAAAGGGTAAATAGGATCATAAGGTATAAAGCCGGGCGGCGCTCAAAGGGCAAATTTACTCCGAATAGTGAAATGTAAACCAAAAAGCGCAGAACGTGACTTCGGATCAGCAGGGGCCACAAGGGGCAACGCGTCAGAGTCGGACCACCAAATTCATTGAAAACAACCTTCATCATCTTCTCCTCATTTCTGGTGTGCGATTGTGATGCCGAGTGAGCTTGGAGACACCATATGGTTGAATTAGCGTTGGAGTCTGGAGCCGGCGTTCCTCTTCGGGAAAAGCTGGCATCGTACGAACAAATGGGCGGAAAGTGAGCTTGATTTCTTCTGCAATCTAGTAATTAGCTAATCAACACATCGACTACTTTCATCCTGTCAATTTTTTCGGGGGGGGACATTATCGTATCGTCTTTCGCCACGGGAATGAATCACAATTCGTTTTGTAAACATGTTTTTCACACTTAATATGTGTGGGGCTTTTTTTCCTTACAAAATGTGGTATCATTGTCAGACTTTCAGAATAAAATAATGCACTGATTGGCTGCAAATTTGTAATTATTGGTCGAATTAATCAGTTGGGTGTTGGACCATCACACAGCAAAGCTAATAGTGTGAATCTTGCCTCCCGGCTCTCCGTAAGAAATAAAAGTGCGAGGGGTCGTTTTTATTGTCGAATCCAAACTTCTCTCAGTCTTGCGGCAGCATGAATGCTAATGACAGAGACTGCGGGCAAGTTTCAGATGTGTTTTACGGCCCTTCAGATGCCTGTATAAATGGATGAAGAGAGAAATGATTGCCTCATCTGTCCGTCTGTCTGAGGGATATGCAAATTAGCCGGGGTCACGACAGGTTCAAGGGATCCAAAATTACAGACCGATAATGACCTGAAGGAAATTGGACACCTGAAGCTTATTGTCTGTGTGGGGTTTTTAGATCAGATGCAGGATCACAGACACAACCTCACCTCCCGCCCCGCTCTTTCTTTATAACTATAACGCCAAATAATAAAGGAACAATGTGTGATTTGCAGGATTTTTCTAGCAGAATAGTACAGGAAGTACACAAAAAGATGCAGCAATATATAGTGAGTGAATTCCACGAACAGCAACATGTTTCATAGGCAAATGAATAGAAAATGAATTGCAAAATCGAAGAAAAACAGAGATATTCACAAGGAGAAGTTGAATGGCGCTGTTAATCTGCTATTAGGAGTCATTTTGAATAGAAAACTGGGCACTCTTCAATAATATTGAGCAAAGTCTACTGTGAATAATGCTGGTGGTCATATGAGTTCAGACTGTAATTGCTATGAAGCTGCTTTCTTTTGCTTCAGCACCTTGGAGAGAGACGGAAAAGCAGAAGATGTGATATTTTAGCACCATGGAGAGAGACAGCGGGTCTGCCAGGGTTGATGATTTGAAGATTTGATTCCCAATTCAGAGGCTGGAAACTCCACTGTCTGTATTTCTAGACAGAACTCATTTGGTACAAAAAAAGAAGAAAGAAAAGGAAGCAGGCGCAGATTGCTGCTCCTGGGAGTTTTACTTTGCTAAAAACACTGCGCAGTTGTTGTTTTCCAAGCCTTTGTTTAGAGCTTTAAAACTATATATTTGTCATTTATAACCAGTTGGGATGGAGTGACGGGGGGAAAAAATTCTGCAGCCCCTTAATCATCTTTTTTTCCATTAAAGCCTGTGATGAAAACTGCCAATAATTTCAGATTACAAAAGAGTCTTCACAGGGAGGATAATCGCAGAGCTTTGTCTTAAATCCAAAAAAAACAACAAGCCCCGGGAAACACGCCGGCTGAACAGGCAACCTTCCCACCGCATGTAAACGCTTCAAAGCTGAGTGTGTCGAGGCAGTAAATACTTGTGCCGGTCACTTCCCAAGTCACACCTTTCCTCAGAAAAACATCCAACATCTGGAAGCCACGGCGCAGCAGGATTGCCATGTTTATCGCGATACTGGTTTTGATGGAGGGAGTAGCCGGGGAGAGTCGAGCCCCCTCACACACTCTGTTGCCATCGCAACTTCCGCTCTAATGCAAAGAGCTGCCAACCGGAAGCTTTGATGTCGGCGATGGTTTTTATTTTTACACGCGAGCGTTAGCTCAGAGGTCTATTGCTATTCAACTGTAAACCATAAGTAATCTGATTCTAATTGGTTATTTGGATATATACAATCTTTTACATGGAATAAACATGCACGGTTTTCTTACTGCGTGTCTATTTCCACTTCACGTTTCGAAGGTATTTGCAAAGATTCTCATGATTAAGTCCAATATGTTCATTGTGCTGCTACACGTGTCTGTTATTAGGACTGTTTATTCAACAATATTTCAATTTTTCCAAGGTATTAAGGCTGATATTTCAAATTAATTCCGGATTAAACGATACAACTTCCCAAAGGAATATTGTTTGAAATCAATCTCCCCGGCTTATGTGGCTTCGGGGATGCTCAAATATATGCGAGTCATGTGCAGCCGGGGCGCGCGCGGTGCCAGGCCTCCTGTCAGCAAAGCTCTTTGTCATTCTTTGTGACCTAAATATGATTGATATTTATGTTAAACACAAGGTCACAAGCTCCCTCGGCGCCCGGCTTGAACGACATCGCCGAGTCAAAGTCAGCTCACGCGGCGCGCGACTGGAGGGCAATATTTAAGGGTGTAATCAACAGCGTAATTCATATATTACCCCAAACTCATAAAAACTCCATCGTGTGAGAGCTCTTATTTAACTTTTCCCAACGCGGATGCACTTTAACTCCATAAAAAAAATATCTCCTGCAGTAAATCAGTTGGCTGGAGAGGGTAGTGGTGGTGTTGGGGATGGGGGTGGGGGGGGGTGGGGGCATACTAACAACAAACTCGCTTTTTATTGCCTGGCTAAGTGTGTGTGCTGACTGGACAAGACAAAGTGGCTAAAAGGGGCAAATCCGGCGCCTTTTGCATTAAAGCACTCTATTAACCGCTTTAACTGTTACAAAATAAGAGAGATTTACACGGCCATAGCTGCGGAGATCCCTCTGTGCGCTCCCGGAATAGAACCACTTTAGTCCCATCGGTAATATCACGCAGTTGGGTTCAGATGTATAGAAATTCATAAGAGGAGGATTTTGTGCCGTGGGAGAATGGGAGGAAAAGTGGACTGTTTGTGAATTCCGCCAGCGTCGGCGCATCCATGCATGTGTGCGTCTGCGTGCTCACATGCGAAGTGGATTATGTACACCCTTTGTACTCCCCTCCGCTCGTACGTGTGTGAAACATCCAGACAAGGTTCAGCGAGGTTCTCTCATCGCAAATAACTCGCATTGCTGATATAAAATGTATTATTGATCGCGAAGAAGAAATCTTGACGGCGCCTTACATCCCTTTAAATCCCTTTTTGGCCAATTTAACCATCATCATTGTAGGTATCAGTGCAGACGGCGCTGCCAAACTGCAGAAAGGGTGGCCGGATTGACGCGAGGCTCTTGTTTTTGAACAGCTCCCAAAAGAGTATGAATAAAGGTGCAGCTACTACATCCCGTCCGACATGTTTCCTCCGACGGGATGCGGCGTGCTATCACCGTGGGGCAGCTGTGCGGCCATGTTGCCGGAGCGCGGCGCCACGGTGACACCATGCTAATTCGCCTGTCAGCGCGTTCATTATAATACAAGAGAAAACAGGACTGAGAAACGCAGACACATTCTGCGCTGGGGGGAAAAAAAATCCACCCAAGATGTGTTTGTGGTAGCACAGTGCGGAAACACACACACACACACACACGCAGACACTACAGTAAAAGCAGGTCTGTTATCTTCAAAACTGCATGGAGAAATGGCACAAGATTACTGGCAGTCAAACAGAAGAGAATGAATCAGAATGGCAACAAATCAATTTATAATGTTGTATGTGAGTGTGTGATTGCCGCGCGAGTGTGTTGCTGAGTTGAAACACTGTATGTGTTAAAACGGAGAATATTTACTCTTGAAAATGTGCAAACAAACATATTTCTTTCCTTTTTTTCCCGCTCAGAGCTGTGTGATTTTCTTTTTTCTTTCGCCACACGTGCTGATTCTAATTAATTTTGTGTAAAAGTTTGTCAAAAACCTGCAAATTTGTGCTTGTTATGGGGCAACTGTTGTTGTTTTTTCTCTTTTATAGAAAAGTTGACTGTTACGGCTCTGTGTGTAACTGCATTATTTGACAAATCTGTTTGTGCGCGTGTGTGTCACACACTCCGCCGCAGTTGGCAGGTCGCGGGATGCGGCTTTGGTGGCGGATGCCTCGCAATCGCTGCTGCCCAGAGACATCCTCCCTTTTTGGATCCCAAACTCGGCTCTCTGCTCGTCCCCACAGACCCTCGCCAAGTCGACTGGACTAACCGTCGGATGATCTAATTGTCTAATTGTGGTGCGATGCCCACTTTAAATAAATGGAGAGATCATGTTCTAAAGCATAGAGATGACCGATGAACGTGACGGTGGCTCGTTGGAGAACCGAGGTGTCAAAAGTATTCAAATGCAGGTAGACGTATAGATACTAGGTAAAAGTGTGAAACTACTGGTGTGAAAACTATTTAAAGTATAACAGTAAAAGTAATTTAAAGGGGGAAAAAGTGTCATTGAGGACAAAAGGTTATGCTGCGCCACAGGGGTCCATAGTGCACTACTCCACCTCCCCAAAAACACGTTTTTCTGGCTATAATGATTATAATGTCATATTAAAATGCTAATGTTGAAAATTTGAGATGCACCTGTTTCAGCCCATTGAAGATGAAGGCATTTTAGTACAATGCAAAAATCCTGATGTGTACTACTGAGGTACCGTATATGATATGTTATAAATATGTTATATGATATGTATATATTTATACTCACCCAACCAATCAAATTCACTCTATCCGGATGGTATGATTCATCTGGAAGGTTTTGTTTTTTGTGTGGGTTTTTTTAATGGTGACAAGCCAGAATGAAAACCAAAATAAGAGTAACAAGGTTATTTTCAAAATGTAGGCCTAAGGAGTAGGGTTAGGGTTAGGGTTTGGAGTTGTAAAGTAAAAAGTCAGTTGAAAAATAATTACTCCTATAAAGTATAGATACCCCAAATTTCTACTTAAGTAAGGTAAAAAAGTATTTATACTTCTTTACTTGCTACCTCTGTGTTTGAATGTTGTTCTGCACGGTGACACATGGAGGTTTTCCCTTGATGCCAACGGGAGTAAAGTCGGTCTGTTTCGAAATTTGAAATCAGACCTCATCTCCAACACCAGCTTCTCTATTTCACCCTTTTCCTCTCTGACATGATTCATTGGTTGAGATGTCACCAAATCTGGAGATGGCAACAGACCCCAGCAGACCCTCATCCCCAAATTCTGTGGATAGCCGAAGAAAGAATGGGTGTGTTGTCGTGTTTGGAGCAAAATGCAGCATAATAGAGCCGTAAGAGGGTCCGTCCCGCAGCTTCTGGTTTATTAAGTCCTGAAGCCGGGTTTGTGATGAATTAAACCGTCAGTGGGGCGACCTGATGAGCAGATGAGGGGATTTAGGGCGTTTGTTTACCGACTTTGAGTCTGAATCACAAATTAAGTCGCCATTTGCATACTCAGCAATATCGCTGACGGGAAGCGCTCGCCGAGCCGTCGGCCTCCGACGTGACTCAGCCAAAGTGCAAACACAGCAGCGAGGGATGTAAAACCATAAAAATACAAGATAAATGCAAAGTGGTGAATGTGTGATGTCAGCGCAAATAATGCGTCGGGCCGCTCAATATTAACATGTATTATTTTGTGCTGTTTAAAGGGCTCTTTTCTGCGGAGGCGTGTTAAATATGCGGCATATGCGGTTTGGTTGAATCGCTGTTGAGTCACAAAAAAGAAAAGATCAAATGGCAGCCAAAACAATCTCACAGGCTGTAAAACTGTAATTGAATGCCGGAACTGGTGAAACTGGAACCTTAAACGGGCAGTTTTTCATCAATTCAGCCTCTGGTTATTAAATCAGTATGCCGGCGTAAGCTCGGCTCGACCGCTGCTTCTTTTTTTCCAGAGAAAATCTGCAGTTTACCCGGAAAAAGGCTCACAGAAAGTGAAAGAGGGAGCGAGAAAGTCTGAAATAAACAATGCATCAACGCTGACATTTCGTCTTTGGTCTGTGGGATTTCGGGAAGACCTGCTGTGTTGTTTCTATCAACTGCTTATTCGTGCGCGGTGAGCAAAGCAACGTCTGTCTGTTAGACGCTGGCGCCACTTTGCTCCGCTTCCTCCTCTGCCAACAAAGTCAAAAGGTAAGAGAACGGTGGCCGAGGGCTGCAAACGCGCTGCAAACTCAGAAAAGCTGCAAACACATCTATCTATCTATCTATCCAAAGCTCAATTAAGTCTTTATTAAGTGATACAAAACAGTTCAATATCAACCGCCAGACATTTCTGATCTACGTCTTGATTAATGTAGTGAAAATACATCCTGCTTGTGTGTTTAAAGAGGGGCCGATCCCAGCGGATTGGTCCATCCTTCACTTTGGTGCCCCCTAGTGGCCTGGCGCACTTCCGTTTTGTTTCATGAATTTGCAGCGTTTCTCCTTTTGCAGCATTTCTGTGTTTGCAGCGCGTTTGCAGCCCTCAGCCACCGTACAAGAGCGCAAACCTATTCAATCAGCCGAGAGAGGCTTGGATGCGCCGGGGCCCTGATTTTGAAATCGAGGTTTTTACGAGCCAGCGGCGGGACTCCGCTCTGCGAAGCTCCGTCGCTAACTCTGTAATCGAATCGCTGGCCGGCGCAGCAACGCGGCGCGCGGCACAAGCCCCGGGAAACTCCTGGGCATACAAGCAATTAATTAACTTAATTGCATGGTTAACTTAATTGATTACCTTGTTATTTTGCTAGCCTTGATATGGCTCTGTTGCATAGCGAGATAATGTAGACATAATGTGAGTATTAGCCCATAGGAAGCTCTGAGTTCAGGTATCTTTCTCTCGCCCTCTCTGTCTCGCTCTTGACTCGACGTTAACTTCCAAGTGTCCTAGTTGTGCAGCGGGTGAGTAATTGATGTTGAATTATCATCCCATTATCATAAGCTTAATTAGTTTTATTTATTAGCCATTAGCTGAATACATCCAATCCAACACAGAAATGATAAGCGGGGCATTTGAGTGCGCGCAAGAGTGCCGCCGACTGATGACAGCGCGGCCGAGTCGCCGTAATGTCACAGAGATAACAGCTGTGTAAGAACGCGGCATGGGAATAAATTATGCCTGGGATCAGCCAATAATGGGCCCCCGCCCCACACACTTTTTTTTTTTTGGAGGGCGGGCTGAGAATTCATAATGATAGCTGAGATATCTAAAAGCGTTTGAGATACGGAGGGAGACGGAGTGCGCGTGCATCCCTCAGTGTGAAGGCTGGTAAAGCCAGAGGCATTTATCAGTGGAATGAGTTGGCCTCAGATTTGGCCTCAGACAACTGTCATATCAACACTGCTTTAGGGAAGGGCAGCCAGCTCCCTCTCCCTCTTCCTCTTCCTCCTCCTCTCCACTCCTCTTCCCCCGCTCCCTGCTCCAGTTCTCCATTATCTCACCGCCTCTTCTCTCTGTCTTCCCTGTCCGACTTGTCCTAATCTCCCCCCCCCTCCCCCCTCACCCCCCTCTCCCCTTCTGCTCACTCATCTCCATTATTTTCTCTGGCCCCACACTGTTCCTTCTCGCTCTCTCTCGCTGCTTCTCTTCTCAGTCCTCTGTCGGCCGTGTGTGTGCGCGCATGTGTGTGTGAGGAACGACTCTTCCCACCGGCCTGAGTATATTAGCTCCTCGGCCTCACTCTTCCCTGACAGCTCCGACCTTGTTAGAAGAGGGGAGTAAGACGTCCACTTTTACAGCTGTGAAAAGCTGCGAGGGCGGCTTTGAGACCCCCCCCCCCACACCACCACCACCCCCCTCCTCCAACCCTCTATATTACCTTTTCTCAGTTTTACCCTTGAAGATTGATGTACATAAACACAGCATCATCTGGGAGGCGTTCATTAAGAAGAGAGCTGCCAACGCATCAGGCTTCAAAACTCCTCCTGCGTCTATTTTTATCCGGAGGAACATTGTTTCCAGCCGCTCTCTTCCTCTCTCTGAAATACCTTTTCTACAGAAACTTCCTGTTAATGGCCTGGCGAGTACAGAGGCACCGCCCACCAGCACACCTTGATTTTTACACTTCTTATAAAAACCAATTACCACACTCTATCATGCTTCATGGCACCATTAAATGAGGTCATTAAAAGCCTTTAGGATTACAAATCAAAGTAATTGCCAATTAGGATTTACCTAATTGTGTAAAACGTCAAGGATCTGATACTTTCTTTGAGGGACTTTGTGGCTCTGCACCGGAGCACATCACGATCGCTGCTTGTTTATCAGCCGAGCCGTTGTGGTGATTGATGCAGACAAGCAGAACCAGCCTGGATCAGATTTTGATATACTCACGGCGGTAATATCTCGCTGAAATACTGCAGCTGAAGCCGAGGCAGACAGGTAGTCCGGTAACTAAAAAAAAAAAGATAAACTTATGTCTCCATCTCTCTGACTGATGCCGGCTGTGATATCATGGCAACCTTGATGTCAAGGTGAGAAAATGACAACTTTTGTTTGTCTCTTAAAGCGACACTTTGCACAAAATGTGCCTTTAGAGATAACAAGTGTCGACAGCTGTTCTCAGGCACTGCTGCTCTTTGAGGTGAATGCTAACACCAGCGCACTAACGCGCACACACGGGGGTGAAGAGGGTGGGGGGGCTGCAATCAGGCAAAAAATGGTGGTTTAAGAGGAAATAGGCACATTTTGTACTTGAAGCTGCTTTTATATCTCCAGTGTGCCTAAGGTTTGTCCCAAGTAGGTCTATATCTTCAAGATAATATAATATCACTATTTTAATAAATATATATATATTTTTTTTTCCCCAGCCTTTTTCAATTCCAACAGCCAACTTATACAAATCATTAAAAAATTAAAAAATATATGTTAATAAAACGAAACAGGATGCAGGCAAACCAACAGTGGTAATAACATAGAAATAATGTTTTTTTTTAAACTGAAGATATTACGATGTATTAAGGGTTTGTATTGGCAAGAATCCTGCGATACGATACATATCCTGATACAGGGATGGTGATATGATATATTGCGATGTATATTTGGATACTATAAGCAAGGCGATATATATTGCGATTTTCCCCCCAAAACCTGAGGCATCGCGAGATCTTTTTGTCTAATGAGAGGAGAGGAGTGGAAGGAGGGGGAAAGTCTGCTCCCAACTAGCGGTTGGAGGCATAAATAAAACACAAAACCGCTGTCACCAAGCAAACAGCTGATGAAATATAAAATACAAAATATCGATACAATGTTTAAAAAAAACCGATACTGTATCCCTTCGTGAAATGTTGCAATATTTTGGTGTATCAATATTTTCTTACACCCCTACAATAAATAAATACAGCAATATATTAAAAATATATACGATATTAATCTGTAGATAGGTGGGGGTGACATTTTGGCATTCCAACAGACCTTCCCACGACCAAAAACTACATTTGGTGATCTCTGAGCAGCATTCTCCCCTCCCCACCGCTGCCTCCTGTGCTGCATGTTAAATGCCTGGTTACTTTACAGCGTGATGTATCTAAACCCCTCTGGGCTTAGCAGGGGAAACACCAACCTCTCTGAAACATTGTGGCCATTTAAATAGGACAGTAAATCAAATTTGGCTACGGGGAATAAAAGTCCATTTTCTTACCCTCTATCACAATAAATAGAGCATTTGTACGATATATAGACATGCCTGCGGGTTTCTCTAAATTTAGGGAGCAGGACGTGATAGAGCTCGGCCTTTTCTTTTCTC
>CAESWR010000504.1:237613-266368 GCA_903171835.1 Mullus surmuletus | reverse complement strand
CTTCCTAATTGCCACGTCTGCACTGTGAGTCATAAAGCAGATCCATCCCTGCTGCTTTATGTAACAATAACACTGTAAAGTAAGCTCGGTGTGACATATGGCCGGAAGTGCGAGGCCAGCTCCTGCCTTTTCTCATGTGCCGCAGATAACACACACACACACACACACACACACACACACACACACTAAAATATTCAGGCTGCATGTTCGTACTAGTCGCCTGTAAAAGGATTTGGTCATGCTCAGGTTCCTCTTTGCAGGTCTCATGTGCTGGTTTTTTCCAAGTGGTTGACTGAAGCGGAAGACATTTCTGAGCACTGAAATATTTGCTGGAACAGCCCCGTTGCTCTCCGTCGCGTTACCAGTTTGGTTTGAAATACACATTTCCGATAAAACATCACTGTTTCATAAGGCTGCATGTGAAGATCCTGCAGCCCGTGTTAATGGTCCACACTCACACGGGGACAAAATGATGCAGCCGTGTTTCATCCATCACCGGCTCACTGCCTTTCATTTGTACCACCTTAAAATATAGAATTTCCTCTTTACATTATCTGCTGGCCGTGGCTTTGAATCACAAGCGCACTTTGGAAAACAGCACCGTCAGCCGCCCAGTCTTCGGTGTCCTCGTCGCCGCTGTAACATGGCGGCGGTAATAGAAAACCATAAAAGGTCGGTGCGTGTGATGACAGAGTAATAACAGTAGATTTTAACTGTTGGCGCGCCCAGCAGCCTTCCACAGCCGCGGTGACAAATGCACGAGCCGTTGGACCGAGGTCAATAATCATTGTTTACTACCTTTATGATATGAAAATGGCAAATGTTAATAAGATTGATCATTTCGTGTTTTAGTTGAGCACGGTTGAGAAAATAGCCTCGATAGAATTGCAAAGAAATTATTAACTGCTTTGGCTTAGGAAAAATGAAGCCGATAAATTCCCAGGATTACATTCAAATTCAGCTATTGATTGCGCCGCGTGTGCAGCATTACAGGGATGCGATGTGACCGGGGAGGAGGACATCGGGCGGGTGAGGGAGGCCCGGCTACAGAGAGGCAAATAAAATGACTGCGTGGGATTCATTTCAATACAAATAACACTGGTGGAGTCACACTGACAAGCACACACGCTAATTCAAGAAATTTGCAGCAACCGGGATGAGTCTGTGCTAATGGCTCGGAATGCTAATGGGCGCACAAATGGGTCAGGGTGACCTAAATGGGAGCTAACTAGGCCCGGTTAATTACAACGTAACCGGGGCTGCCGACCAATCAGGAAGAGGCAGGCCAGTGGACTGACTGGTTGAGAGCGTCTGGCTGCAGATCAGCTCGCACAAGCGAAGCAGCTCCATGCAAATGGGTCAACGTGGCAGGATGAGTAATGGACGGACGCCACCTCAAGCACTTTATGAATTAAGGAAAGACATTTGGAGCATCTGACCGCTGATCTTTGCCTTCTTCCTCAGAAGAAATTAAGTCTTTATCACCGACACTTGTTCGTCACCCATCCTTCCCTTCCAGCCGACATAAATCATCATTTGAGGTTTTGACCTACGTGTCAAATATAGATATTGGCTTTGTGTAGTAATGAGGTATAGTTCATGAGAGCTAGACAGCCAGTGTGCCCATGTTGTAGTGTATATTTGACATTTTATCTACGATTATAATCTGTTTCCATAAATTTTCAGATTAGTTTAAGTCACTGATTCTCATCTTGACGGGCACTTCTCCTTAAAAAACTATTTATATCCTCCCAGGCAAGCCTGTTAGCAACATTTAACCTGAGTGTGAAATCCTCCATTACTTTTTCAAATTCCCCATTAATCATTTCGATCAAATGAGAAATTGTCTGGAAAGCAACATGAGACAGACAATTTAACAATAAAGATTTGATCTTTGTAGATAATTTAATCTCCCTGAAGAACCCAAAACAGAAATCCTTTCTTGTTTCATCCAGGTTTATGTGCACGCCATCACTCATGCGGCTTTGCCCACCAGTCTTGTGATAATGCTGCCATCTCCTGTCCAGAAGCGGACCGAGTTTGATGAAAAAAGTAAAGCAACACTCCAGACTGTACTGCAGTTCATAACATTTGCACCACTGCTTAATCAAGCAGATAATGAGCAATAAGATTTGATCCCGCCCGTGTGTGTACATGTGTATGCGCCTGGAAACTAGTGAGAGAAGAGGATTTCTGTATAAATATTTATGCCTGGCAAACAGATCAATGGCTATTAAAAAGGTCAAGGGCAGATGATGATGGATGCTGGCTGTATGTATTGATAAAATTTTTGACCGCCGTAATGAATTACAAATGCACACTCAATTCCACACACTCACAGACGTACACACACACACAGACAGCAGAGCAGAATGATAGGGATTAATTCATTGATCACGCTTAATCTGTCATAATTAATTCCATAGGAACAACTGTGATGAGAGCAAGCCTCCATTAAACAGATAAATTATTCAACATGAGGAGGAGGTGGACCCAAGATAAATGAGCGTGGGAGACTGGTGCCAGCAGTCACGGGCTGAGGCTAATTACAGTCTTTTCTTGGAAACTGGAACAGGTTAATTTACAGTAATAGTTATATAGAAATACCGTACAACTGTAATCACAGGTTCAGGTTAACGGAGCAGTTCATGGGCACACTTGGGTTTCATTGGAGTTGACTTTGAATAAAGTTCTGTCAGACGAGGCCAACTAACAAAGCAGAAAAGTTATCTTTGTTGACCGTCAGTATGGTTTAAAAATGCAAACTCCCAGTAGAATAGAATGTAGATTTCGTGCAGTGCAGACATTCTCCAAACATGAGGAATAGCTCTTGTTTTTTTTAAGCAGGGAACAGCCAGTCCAAGAGGGAATTAAGTCCCATGTGCAACAATGTGTGAAGTCTGCTTAAATTCATCCTTTGAGATGGTTTCCTTTGTTACCATTAAGCTTTAATACTGGGAGAACTAAGCTGTGGAAATTGCAATATCCTGTATAATGATTACCAGTAAAGTAATTAGGGAGGAGGCTAACTTTGGCAAAGGGATTTAATGATCCTGACTGCAACAATACACGAAGGGGCTGATGTGTAAAACTTTAAAAAGTATGTGTAAAAATATTCCTAAGCAGCCTGTGCTAGACCCTAACCCTGTACATGCATTGTTTCATGAAAATGTACACATTTGTAACACAGATAAGATAATTTTAGCCTTTTGCCTTCAGCAAATCCATTAAAAAGAAATGAGACCCCAACAGATGCATCCAGTTTGTTTTATTTTTTTCAGGCATGATATTCAGCTGTAATCAGACGAAAGGAAACACAATATTGGGTATTCAGTATTTGTCAAATAAAGCATTTTGGAATTAAAAACCTCTCAAAAGAAGCATTTACAAAATGCTGCACCGTGTCACTATGCTACATGGCGTGCCTCTCACACCTGGTCTCTTCACACTCCTAAATATTAGGAAAAAAAACCTGGATTTGTTGACACTGCGTGACTGACTTTGATTCAGTTTGTAAAATGACTCAGTTCAGTCAGTCGGTTACAAGCAACCAAAGCATCCAACCAGCTTTGGTGTGTTCCACATTTGTGACTCAGCTTAATCTACACACCCTGGACATTCTTCTTATGGAATTCAGTTCACCAAAGACAATTTCAAAAAAATCGGTAATGATAATAATGCACATAACGTGGCGCACTGGAACAAACAGTCTCATGACAGTGAAGATCCAAGCAGATTTTCTAAGCAATCCACTCTACAAGCAAGTTGAACAAAGTTTGTGACAATGGAAATTATCATCTGCAGCGATGAGTGTATACTCGGTTCAGACGCACAGATGTTGATAAAATTCAGATTTACCCCACTCTGGTCCTGATTATCATGAGCAAATACAAAACACCCAGGTAGCAACTTCTTGGCTCACACTGCCTGTTTTTATGACGGTTTACTGGGCAACAGGCCAAGTCTGAACTTGTCTAATGCTGGGTTAAAATGCTTTTTATAGCCAATGTCGGTACGATTCCAAAGACTAATTGAGAGTAAATCTTCACTCTTTAGTTCAGGCAAAGCTGACAGAGTGATGCGTCTTCACTCTTTATGTCACTTTAAATCTTCTGAAAATGAAACTTTCAGCGTGTAGGAGAGATAGCTCGTGAAAATAACTTTTAAAGCTGTCCATATTAAATCAATTTGTACATTAAAAGTATCTGATCTAAGGCAGTGAGGGTGGAATGTTAAAATAATGGTGGTGGTGGTGGGGGGGGGGGGGAGTGTCTTTGATTGACAGATTATCAACTCACACTTATGATGAAACACATTTGTGGGCCAAACCATGTCTGTCACTTTAAATGAAGAACTTAAACATATGCTGATTGAGTGATAATGATCAGTTCCAGTCCAGCCTGATGGGGAACTTGGTGCGTCAGCGAGTGTCAGCAGACGGTGCGCTAGAAGAAGGTTTCTCTGCACAGCGGACAAGTTGACTTATTGCTGGAAGTGAACCATTTGTACTGTAGAATGTGGAGGAAAAATACAGTCAGTGGAAGAGTAACGTGTAGAGAACATCAAACAATCTATCTAATAAATAATGCTCAAAGTAAGATTTTTGTATACTACTACTATACTACTAAGTGTAATTTTACAACAGGCACTGACCAGACATGCTGAGTGGAACTTCTTCTTGCAGGTGTGACATGCTTTCTTGGGCAGTGAATAGTTGGAGCCGTGGATGACAGAGAAGCAGATCATACAGTCCTCGATTCCCTCAAAACGCTTCTCCACGTTGTTCTTCCACAGTGCCAGGCCCTCCATTATACTGCCATTCTGCGCACACAAACACACTTTTCTGAACTGCTTCATCCTCTTTTTACCTTTTCTGATCCCCCCCGAAGGCACAAACTGTATCTTCACACCCCACTTGGCCTCTCGGGAAAAAAAAAAAGAACGTCCCTGGTGTTCGATATAATCCGAGCACCGCTTGAGGAATGGTGCCCACTTACTCCGACCTGTCTTCTCTGTGTGTTTGTGCTCCTACCTGATGTGTGAGGTAGGTGCTCAGCTGCAGCATCCAGTTCCTCCACTGCTGTACAGCGACGCCCACTCGCCTCCCACTCTCCACGGTGATGGAGCCTAAAGGGTGGTTCTGCGGCAGCTGAATCACCAGCTCGATGAAAATATCATCCACAGAGTAGGTAGCAATCACCTCCCGCGCTGCTGAGCGAGCTTTCACCTGGAGGCCAAAAGATAAATCATCGCTCTGTTGGTTTGTGCCTCTCGGCCAAAAAGTTTGACACAACTTTAGAGTCAAATTCCGGGATCACTGCACTCTAAGGAAAGTTTATATCTCTTAGAACGTATCAGAGCATCAAACATGGAGAAATCGGGGTTGTACTACTTACAGTCATGTTCTCAAACATTTGCGTGCTGGAGTGGACAGATGAGATCTCCTGGGTTGAGAGAACGGGGCTGACGTGTTTGATGGTGAACTTCTCCACGGCTGCGCTCACCCTCTTCTCCTGGCTGTTCCACCACAGTCGCACCATGGCGGGCAGGTCCTGCACTGTGCTGTAGTACACGCTGCAGGCCAGGTGGGGGAGTTCTAATTCGACGCCATTGGATTCTGCAAAAACATGAGAGCTAATGTATGTTCTGTTGCCTTATAACTTTCTTTAATATGTCGTTAACCATAAAACTTCCTTAAAAAAACTTTCACAATCGTCCCTGAGAACAAAAAAACGTCCCCTCCCTTTAAAAAAAAAAATATTAGTATTTTTCCACCTTTAATAAGTTATCTTTTTGATCAACTTCAGCCTGAAATATATATATATATATAAAAATAAATTATTTGGGGGGTATTTTAATCTTCTAAATGCCTAATTTGTTTACATAACTCCACAGTATTTTTAATTGAAAAAAATATACAAACTAATTATAATTAAATCCTCCTTCAATTACATTTTATGGCAATTATTTGAGCCATAGATGGCTCAATGATTAGCAGCAACACTGAATTTGAGGCATTCTTATTTTTTCTGCAGTGACAGACTTTGATAGCAAACTCTCGTATTAGTTCCTGGGGACAAAAAGCTTTTCCTTCCATAACACTGCTCTAAAGTATATAGAAATATTTTTTACGACTTCAAATTAGTCAGTCTTGTTAATCGGCTTCAGCTTGAAAGATACATATCACATATTTTTTAGGGATTCTGACACGATAAATGGTCAAAAAACATCTGGACAAAAAACGTCTCAGGAACTCTTTAGGGTTAACACGTTCTTACTGTCAACAGCCAGAGACAAGCTCTCTGTAAAGAAGGTCCTGGTCTCCTTGGTGTCGGATCCTTGGCCTGGGTACACAGGGTTCTCTGGCATCAGTTTGAAGAGGTGAAGGAGAAGCTTGTTGAGGGAGCCACTCCTCTTCAGATACTGGGCGTAATGGGCCCGCAGCTAAAAAAAAAACCCCAAAAACCCAACAAAACAAAACAAAAACACAAGGACAGTCAAAACACATGTCTTGAAATCACAGCTGCTCTCAACATCCATCTAAACCTGTTAACTATGCGACGAAGGGCACGACTCACGTGAGAGGGCGAGGATTTGAAAAAAGTCAGGAGCAGTTTCCAAGCCAGCAAGTACCCCAGTATGCAGGAGTACTCCACACTGAGCGGGTGGACCACTGCGTACTCCCCCACTTGAAGCCCCGCTAGGATGCTGTCGCACAGCTCCTCGCATACAGACAGGATGGACATCAGAGCCGCCGGGGGAGAGCTGAGCGACAGAGCCATTTTAAAAATATGTCCCGCACCGTGTCTGCGTGCTTGATGGAGCCCGACGAGACACCGAAATTGAGCAAATGTGATAATTACACTTACAGACACGGCTCGTCTCTGTCATCATCTGACTTGTTGCTGTCTCCTTCGCCGTCGCATTCAGGCAGCTGCGGCATCACCCTGGATCGGAAGATGTGATGTGTTTTTCCCAGTGTACATCAATTAACACCTCACATTTACAATTCAGGAAAAGTAACCTATATAAACACATTTTTTAGTTAAGGGGAAGGGGGAAAAATACTTACTTCTCCAACAGGTGGTAGACAGTGATTTGTAGAGGGCGGGCCTTAAACAGCAGCAGAGGACAGAGGGTGTTGAGGAGCGTCTGAAGAGGTTCTGGCAGGTTTGTCTTCTGGTCGGCTATGAATCGCGCCGGCAGCGAGTTCTGATTCAGCTGCGGCACGGGCACGTAAGTCAGAGCCACGCCCACTGATTGCAGCACCGTGAGAGGAAAGGCAGGGTCGTCTGGTTCTTTGAAGGCTTCTGCACAGAGACACCAAACACAGAGTTGTGATAATAAAATAATATTTGCAGCTGAACTAACACAAAGCATGTCTGACACAAAGGGAATTCATTTACCTCCAAACATCATAACTTAGCTAAATAAAATCAGTTTATGCACCTGTGATGTTGACAGGAAGAGGTAACAGCAGGTTGTAGATTCCCTCGACGAAGAAATCAGCCCATTCGCCCGCCAACTGTGACGGCAGCTTCTCCAGTAAATCAGATGAGGCCGACGTGAAAAACTGGTTCAGCTTCACTATCATGGTGGCGTTCTCACACACAAACAGCTGCACCCACGGGTTCCACAAACTGCTGACGTTCTCGCTGGCGGTCTGAGGTGAGAAATAGTAAGTCAACATCATGACGAGCTAAGGGGTCAAAGGTGGCAGATCGCTGTCAAATCTTGAGGAGTTACTTTGAAGCAGAGTAGAACAAAAGCACGTCAATAACTCACCTCCAACCAGGCTAACATGGAGCAGAGCAGGAAGTCCCACTGACTGCTGCCAAGAACTGTTGGACAGTGAGTCACCACCCAGGACATGAACCGCATCATCTCCACACTGAGGTTTAGCTGTTCGGCGGTTGCTTTAGACAGGTCACTGAGAGGAAAGAAAAACGGGCTGTTTGAAGGCGGCATGTTCAAATATTGCATCGGCATATTCTTGTGTTTCTTTTATTGCAGAAAAATTTGAAATGTCCAATTACCCGCCAAAGAGGAACCAGTCCTCCTTGCTGTTCCTCCACTCCATCATTGTGGCCAGTATGGCCGTCACCACCTCCTCCTCTACCTGTGTGTCAGCTTTCAAACAGCACAGCAGCACCACCAAGTACCTGTACACATCTTTGACACGGCGTCCATCATTACCGTCAGCTTGGTGAAAATTGTAAGAAATTGAAAAGTCAAGTGAAAGTGTGTTTTTCTCTGTGTTTCCTCACTGTCGTTCTCCTGCCAGTTAATGATCCCAGCAGTGGCCAGAGCTACGAGCGTCTCTCTGTCCTCTCTGGTTATGATGGGGCAGAGCACCTGCAGCGTGCTCAGCTGGCCTTGAGACGCCGGCATCAAACTGACCACAGAAAAGGCAATGACTGGCTGTTAGGTCATCTAATTGAAAGGTAAAAAGCCTTCAAATCAATTCCATGCAGTGTTTACAGACCTGTCTGCAGTGGTGTAGAGCTTCCTCAAGCTGGCGCTGTGAGCAGTTATCAGGTTGTTGGTGTGAATGTAGTTTTCCAGAGTCAGAGACCACAGATCGCCCAGTTCTACTGATCTACAAGGATGCAATAGAAAACAAATTATTGTTGTTACGAATTCCACAATCAATTTTCATACTCTCTCATGCATTCTCTGTAACATAATACCCGATAACGTATCATCTAATAAATTGTTTTCTTAAGCGGCTTCATGGATCTTTATTAAGTATCATTGATCAAAGGCATTTCCACACTCTCCGCCAAGTAGTAAATTCATTTGTTTGCCAAAAATCAATGAGTCACCTTGAATAGAGAGTCTCCAGCAGGTCTTTTATTGGAAGCAGGCTGCAGAGTCCTTCAGACAGCCCCCACTCTGTCAGCAGGCTGTGATAGCTGGACACTATAGAGGGGTTCAGCTCCACCTCCTTACACCACTGTAGCGCATACAGCAGCTCTGCAACTGCCAGACGAGAAAAAACATGTTCAAAAGAAAAGTACTGCAGAAGGGAGAAGACAAGAGCGTGTTGGTAGCATGCATACTTGTGTTTGCGAGGTTTGGCAGCTGTGAGTGAAACTTTGCATCCTTTTGGTCGCATGGTTTTGGCACAGCCGTCCGGATCCCCCTCCCTAATAAGGCACAGGCGCATAGGTGGGAGGGCAATTTGCTTGACAGCTTGAACTTCCACATGTCCGTGGATGGTATTTCACAAACTCCTCTGTGACGCCCGGCCAGTAAGGGAGTCTTCACCCACTGTGGAGGACAGGTGAAGAGATTTAATTCAAGGAGAAATACTGAACAGCCTGAATTTCTTGCTTTCGCTGATTGATGTAGAGAGGTTGGCTCACTTGAGGAGGTAGGGCCTGTCTGATTTTTGTCCATGCAGTGTTGCTAGGCATCAAATGGGTAAAGAAATGGACCAGGAGGGGGGATTCCTGGCCACAGACAGAGATGATCGTCTCCACTAGGCTTTGAACAGCCAAAACCAAAACCTGCAAGCTTATACAATGGACAAAACAATTAGCCAGAACCAAAAAAACGCCTTTTAATCGGGCACACAGGTGCATATTTGTTGAAAATCAGCAACCACACACCAAAGATTAGTTACCTTTTGACATCATGACAGACGGTGAGCAGCTGGTTTTTCACCCAGAGAGCCACACCATGCAGAAAACCACCCTCCTTGACCTCATAGTCAGAGTGTTTAACCAGCGACTGAATCCCAGTTACACACACCTTCCTCAGCTTTCCCAGGAGCGAATCTTAAACAACAAAAAAACACAAGAGCTATTTTTATCAATGACTCAATGTCTTTGTGTATGTGTGTGGAGCCCTGCTCAAGTACCTACCCGACAGGCGTGTGTGCTTTTGATCTTGGGCAGTGAGCTGGAAGGCAGTGAGCAAGAGTTCCTCGGCGGAGAGCAGTAGGAGACAGTCTTGCACGGAGGAGAAAAATGTGGACGCCACATCACAGATGAAGGAGATGAGCGGCTCCACATTGCCAGCATCTGACAACCCCTTTGTCTCGGACAAAGTGGCGTGGAGCTTCTCCAAGATCTTCTCCAGGTACACCTCCCCTATCAGAGGTTCTGTGTGTGCAAAACCAATCAAGATATGTCGGTTCGTTTGGTGTTTTGAAATTATAATAAAATCCTGTCACTCTAAATCGTGAAAAATTGAAGCAAGACTTGGTTTACCATTGTTGTGGTGCTGAGAGAGAACAAGACTGATCAGAGTCCAGTTGTTGTGGCTGGCTGCAGAGGCATAGCTGGAGCAGCCGCCCCCCACCTTGCACAGCTCCTCCATTAATCCCAGGAGTTGCTCACCAAGAACTGAACCTTTCAGCCAGTTGTTACAGCTCTTAAGAGTCACAGGATCCGCGCACGCCTGGGAGGCCGAAAAGCAGAGCAGCACAGAAACTTAGAATGCAAATGAGAATACAAATTGTTTTGACAAAGCACGGCCTGCGTGAGGAGAAAGACACGTACCCTCTGTATGATTTGCAGGATAATTCCCCACTGCAAGTGCATCTAGGAAGTGATGAACAGATAATTAAGCAAAGGAATGTCACACACATTTGACTTAATGCAACAATATGGTCATTCATGCCACACGTCAAATGCGTTAAATTAAATATCTTGTAGGTCGTATGTTACCATGGTGATATGGTTGAGGATGCGGGTGGTCTCCTGCTGGCTGCAGCAGTAGAGTGAGCTGAAGACCATTTCCACCACATGTTCAGTGTCACTCCGGTCCATCTCAGCCAACCACACCACCACCCGCTCCAGCAGGAACTGCGTTGCCGGGTTGTTCACTTTCACCTCGCCACTTTGCTCACCGTCCTTTGTCCTTTTATCGTCCACTTCCACCAACGTCTAAGACAAACAGAGGAGAGAGGAAAAGGAAATGTCATTTAAAAACTTGTAATCCCTTCCATTATCTATTATATTTCCAAATGTGGCAGTAAGTAAAATGACTGCACACAATCTATGAAAGCAAGTTCATGCTCATCGCTTTCAGTTGTGCATATTGTTTTCACAGCTTTGTCTGGCTCACAGACAAGATTGATGGGGTGTAAAGACAAAAACACTGACACCAAGAAAGACTTTTCTCTTCTCTTGTAACTGTCAAATGAAACTCACACTGAAGACCTTGGGTGTGTGGAAGGACCGCAGGAGAAGTGAGAGGAAAACAAGATGTCTTTCAGAGTTTCTCTCATTCACATGGACCAGGCACAGCTGCGCGAGATGGCAGACTGCATCCTCAAAAAGTGGCGTCTGCGGAGATCCAAATGCTTTTTCACTCCCAAGCCCAGACGCTGTCTGCATGGGCTTCTCATCGCTGTCTCCCTCAACTCCAGTTTTCTCGTCCTCTTCCGTCTTTGACAAACACATCTTGACAGTTTTCTTCTTGTGTGTGTGGCTTCTGTTGGCTCTCTCGGGGTAACGCATCACCTGGAGACAAAGATAAATGGTTTATTTAGATTATAAAGTTTTCTGTTCTGGGCTGCATAACCAATTTAAATCATGAACGAATTTGACAGACATGCAGAACTGCTGCATCCCTATTATCAAAATGGAGATTTTAGAAATAGCCCCAAACCAGACTCACCTGCAGCAAAGTGGATATCCCCTCCAAAGCCTGCGGGTCTGCCTCTTCATTGTCCACATAGCGCACAAACAGAAGACAAAGCCCCTCCCAGAAGTCTGCCTGCAGTCCTTGAAACACATCCTTGCCTTCATAAGATTCACTCCCACCACGTACACCTGCCCTCTTCTCCCAGGAAACGAGCATTTCCGTGATCAAAAGGAAGAGAGGGCCGTTCTGTAGAGTGGGGTTCTGAAGAGCCCTCTCTATCAGTGGAAGGAGCTACAAAAAAAAACAAAACACAAAAAAAAGGCACTGTGAGGACTTTTGACTCATTTAAAATGATATGCAATAGTGTTTGAATTTACCTGCTCTGACAGAAGCATGATCCGTATTTTTCTTTGACTTTCCTCAGCTTCTCCGTTGCGCAGTATGCAGTACCTCAAGCACTCGACTGCCGAGGTTACGATAACGGCGCTCTCGGAGGGGCTCATTGCCGCTCGCTCACTAGACAAACTGTGGCAAAGAGACACAGGAAAGCTAAAATAATGCATAAAATATACATCCTTTGAAATTCATTACAAGATAATGCTGAATGAACTGTTAGCCCAAGCATCCGTATGCACAAAAAAATTACCCTTGAATAAGTGAAGTGAAGAAATTGGTGAAAAAGTCCAACGTTGGATCCGTGACTTGCTCTGGTAGTTTGCTGAGCAGCGGCATTAAATTTGGGTGGAGAGCTTTCCCCATGCCTTTCCCGCCCTCCTTGAGTAAAGCCCACAGTTTGGGTAGGAAGCCCTTCTTGGCATTCACGTGCGTCCAACAGTCCTGAAGAGTACACAGATGAGCCGTGACTTCAAACAAGAGTGGATCAACAAAAATGAAACATCTGCCGACGATGCCATTATGTTAATGAGTGAGTGCACTTGAGTATTCAGGCAAAGGACCCTCAATCTTACGGGGATGGCAGACAGGACATGAAGAACTGCTTCCCACACAGACGGCAGGACAAGAGGATCTGTGTCGTCGATGCTGAGGAGGATGGTGGGGCAGAGCCGTGCTGCCTCTGACTGCACAAGCGCTGGAGTGAACTCACACAGAGCACACATCATCTCGAAAAATGCTCCTCTCACCTAAATATCAACACAAAATGCAACGAACAGGCACTTAGCTTCCTCACACTGATGAATGTGCCGATATCTTAGTCAGTTGTTGGTATGAGAGGTAAACAAAATAAAAATAGCCACTGTCCGAACTAATTAACGAGCAGGAAAGCTGTTAAAGGTAAGATTAATTTAGATATTTCATCATGCTTTCTTCTGAACAAAAAACAACAAAAAAAAGACCCCAGGGCACAGGGAGTAATTGTTGTGGCTCATTTGATAATTGCTTTGATATGGAAGTGGCCCACACAAAAACAACTCTAACCAGAAGTCAAAATTACTCGTTAGTAATTACTTACAAATGTTATGAAACAACTCAATGGCATTTTACATTAAGTTAAAATGAATTATGCACATGCAAGGTAAATATTACATTTTTTGTTGTTACATGCACACTCCCATATATCGCTCTGTTAGTCCTATTCAGTGCCAGTACCTGTGCTGTCTTGTGTTTGCTGTACTTCCAGAACTTCCCTGAATTTACAAGTTGTCCAAGTCTCTGCTCCAGAGCCTGCCTGTCACTCTCCGGCAGCAGGGAAAGTAGTCTCTTAACACCCAGCAGTGAGCTGGTCAACATGCGCACATATTTTGATTCTCTCTCCTCCTGTGTGACGCTTCTACAGAGCAGAGAAGAGTATTACCTCAACACAGACTGTGAAAGAATACATTATCATTGAACCAACGATCCAGAATATTAACTTACTGTGGGTCGCTCAGTGTGTCTGCAGTATCCTTTAACAAAATATCTTGAAGTACCTGCAGCATAATAGTGATTTAGACACGTCAGATAACCCTGCAAATCACCACATGACCATTAAGGCCACTGAAGTACTCACGTTAAGGATCTCATCTTTGCAAAAGCTGAGGGCCTCAGGCTGTTTGGCAGGTGAGAAAGCAGCCTGAAAAGCCTGGCATGCAGCAGAGGCTGCAGGTGTGTAGGTGTCGCATTGGGACAGAATCCAGTGGCCCATCAAGCTCTTCAAAAACGGGGCCAAACTGCGCCGCACTTTCAGCACCAGCTGCTCAAAGGCCTGCTGGGTGGCCTCCCTGATGCGGCGATCGTGGTCCTAATGGACATAATGACGGACCAAATTATCCTCATTTAGACTTAGCTCAGACACAAACGACTTCATAGACCAATACAGAAACACTGCAGTTCATTTGTGTATTGGACCAGCAAGCACTATTTCAAGAATGTTAACAATTAGGGGTGCAACCACTGTGATATTCTGGGATAGTGTATAATAATTCTTCACATAGCTTTCGCCAGTGCTGATGAACTTTGTTTAGTTTACTATCTGTTCCTTTTTAAGTCATAACAGCCAAGAAATGTGTATAAGACCGTGAAAACTGTTTTGAGGCTTCCATAGCTTCATTACAATATCTTTGGGCGTGCATAATCATAGAATATATGCAATATCCTTTCATTTAACCCTCTGTCCCACCTTAGTAGCACCATGATCATCGGTAGTTGGCAAGGCAAACGTCGGCTATTATAAATATATGAATACAATATTATGAATCCTTTTATGTAAACAATAAAGTAGAAGATGCATGTATGGACAGCAGGTCTCAAGAGAGTTACCAGTCAGATCAACTGGTCCATCTTTGAAGTGTGGAGTGCCGCTACTTACCACTGCTATCTTACAGTAAATCCTCGGCCAGTAGGGCAGGACCCCTTTCACATCCTCAGCATCCCGTTCCTGGCACATGGACCCAAAGTCCTGCACAGCCTGGAATTACAGGGAATACATACAATACAAACTATCTGTGATGACATCAGCAGTCCTGATAAGAGATCCCAACCCCAAACTCACCTTCAGTCTGGTGACCACATCCCTCTTCGATAGTTTCCTGAGCACCAGTCTGAAGTCAGCGTCCACCAGGTTGTCTATGTCCTCCGCGCCGTGCACAGCAGGGACGTAGCTCAGCTCCGATGTGACCGTGGAGTCAAAGCCCACAAACCCCGGAATGACACCACCATCGCGGGCTAAAACCTCCGCAGCTCGACCGCTGCTGGACGGCTGGTATCAGAAAGAGACGCATCGTTTGTGTTTAAAAGATCTACAATCATCTACAGCATTCGACAGATACAGTAGTGAACGCTCGGCTAGCATCACACGTAGCCTTAGCTTGTTTACATGGAGTTTAGCTAACACACACACACTCTCGGCAGATGTTTGCGGGTAAAACTATCGCTCACCCGAACGTTTCCCTTCGTCCGCTGCTTGTTTTTACCCCCCATGCTCACTTCATAACATTTAAAATATCAACTTCCTGCGGTAACGTACAAGTTACTACACTTGTTCAGTGTTGAATAAGGGTGACACACAAGACCACGCATGTGTTCCGGTAAAAGGGACTTCCTGTTTGTACATTTCAAAATAAGGTGTACCCGTCACTAACGTAACATAATCAATAAGAACATAGTTACTTATTAACTCAAAGTATCTACTAGAAAATGGATTTTGAAAAATTATTATTATTGATTGATTATTATTATTATGATTACTTTGCTCTGTGCTTAACTGATTTAACTAGGAAAGTTATGTGCTTTTATTTTGAATGCGGAATCCCAGTAACAGTCTTCCGTATTTGAAAAACATTGTTGACTCATCAGTGCCCTCTGTCGACATACTGCAGACACTGCAGTGCCCACAATATGTTATCAGAGGTTTTCTGCATAGTTACTATCAGTTATTCGTAGGTCATTGGGTTTTTTTTCTAGTTTTATTGATTCTTTTTATATAAGTGAGTTAGTCCATAACAAGGGCCATTATACATCGCTAAAAGATCAAAATACCTAAATGTTGCTCAAAAAACAAAACTATATAACAATTCTGGAAAACTCTTCCTTATACCAACAATCTGACATCCAACTCTGTACATAAACAATTAATTCAATGTGATTCAAAAGTATTTTAATGTGTACTCATCACATGAATGGAAAAAACATTTGTAGACTATTGTACGACAATTCTATAGAATTTTTATTTCGCCATATATAGTATTATATCACACAAGATCTCTTCTTGAGTCTACACATCAATTCCGCACTGTATTTTTTTCACAATCATGGCTTCTGGTATGGAGGTCTGGTGTGTCTAAAGCTGGCTAGGAGTACTGAATGCATAATTTGATTAATCAAATAAATGCAAGAAACATGGTGTATACATGATAAAGAATAAAACATTTCTGTAGCCTGTAAGTAAACATTTCTCAACTGGAATAAGTTGAAAAATGAAGATTGCCACCCTACATTGTTATCTCTCATTAGTCAACTTTTGTACATCGGTTTTCAGAGAGCCTTAAAAGTCTAAGCCTTTTGGCAGAAATCCTTACACCACGACAAACTCAAACTCTGATACGCACTTTCTACTCAGAGGACCCTATCACCTGCTGGTTGGAACACGGCACCTTATTGAACTGAATGTCAGTAATTGTGGATTTTAAACATGTATGTATCACATTAAACGTCTATTGAGACACATCACACACTTCATCTACTTGGTAAGGCGTTTATTTCTAGATTTTGTTCATTTGCCAGTTGAACTTAGACTGTTGAAGTTGTGCAAACGTAAGTATGTGTTTGTGTTTTAAACTTCTTTTTCCTTCTCTGGTCATTTAAACACTTGCACAAACAATAGATTGACTTTTTCCTGTAAATTGAGAGGCATCTTCAAACTCTCAGGACAAGAAATGTCGACAACGAAATGTTTTGGTGGGAAATGAAAAAGAATTGAATCGATAATCTCAATCCCAAAATGCCAAATTCAAGTCCAAATCCTTTAAAATAAATTCATCCCATGTGAAAAAGTGATCTAGTTTTCTGCCTGCTTTCTTATGTGCATGTAAACAGTAACACAGACAAGTAAACACCAGATTTCCTGATTCTTCCATGCTGCATTTTCTTGTGATTGCATTGTGTATGTTTACTTCTATTTCTCTAAGTGCATATAAGTGGGGTTCACTCCTTTGCTATGACTAGAATTCAACATAGTTTTAAAAAACCAAACAAAGATAGATGTTTGGGAGAAAACTGTATTTAACCAATCAAAGCATTCCAACAATCTCTCTCTGTACCATTGTTGATTGCAAGTCTGTGTTATGGCTCCTTCATTCTATTTCGCCATCATTTGTACACACTGTCTTGAAAATAGCACATTTAGAAATGTACCGGTAGGTCATCGAGTTCTTGATCTGCTACTCTCTCCTCATCACAGTGACCATTCCAAAATATACATTTTTCTCTGACATGAAAGCAAACATCCCAATATCCTTAAACAGTTCAGTCAGTAAGAACATAAAGAAATCAGTCTGATTAAAGGAATGCTAAAACCTACATCAAGCCATTTTTAATCCCAGAAAAGCAATGTTGAGTTTTTTGATGATCTGGGCAAACATGTTTAATTCCCACATAGATAAAATAATCAGTGCAGATCTGTGTTGCTCTCTCTGATTCTCAGTTTCCATCCATTATTAAGTGACTTTAATTGGGGCAGTATTTAATCAATACTTTTCTTTTTGATGAAATTACACATTTCTCTGATTTTATCAGGTCCCTGTCAGTGAATGTGGTTGTGCAACACCTGTAATAAGGGACATCCTGCTACAGACATTCCTAGGCTTTTGCGTCACCTTTGATAACACAAGAGCTCTCTCTCTCTCAGTTGCGATTCCGCTTTGTGGAAGCCCCAAAACCCGACACTTCATCCCAGTTGGATGTCATCTCCTGGTGGAAGTATCGTTGGGCTGGGCACTGTGGTGTAACGAGGGTCCAGTTTGGGTACGAAACCCTTAAAGTCCCTGGAGGCCTGAGTCCCAAACACATCCAGCACCTGTCGGTTCATCAGAGCAAACCTGGGAGAGCAGGGGGACGTTAATTCAAAACACGACTCTCATATACATGCGGAAGAGAACAAACATCAACACCTGACCCTCATCTCAAAGGACCGACTTTAAACATTTACGCAGGAGTGCTATGATATATTCTCATTCTGTCCCATAGTCTGAGTATCACTAACATTTAAACCACATCGCTTTCCGGTACTCGGTGGATATAAATAACAGTTTGAAAGCAAAAAAGTCCAAGATTTTCATTAAAAAATAATAAATCACTGACTGACCGCTGACGACAACTCTAGTAAAGGAAATGAAAAAAAAATCTCTGTAACATTCCCACTGAAAAAAAGCCCTATATTGGAAATAATTTGCAGGTTCATGCTCTACGCAGTCGGAAGAAAAAGGAAGCAGCATATCACACTTGGCCATAGAGCTTAGGAATGGCCAAATATCAGCAGATATTTTCATTGACATGACAATCGGCGGCTTGGCTGCCCCAAAATTCTATGAACTTTCCAATTAAACTGCACTTACTGATACCACCAGTATCTACTTGTTGCCATGTCAACGGGGACAGAATTCTTGAGAACTTGCAGCGACGACAATCATACACACCTGCCCTGTGTTAAACGCAGCAAGAACTTCCAGTATGAAGGCCTCAGGTTCTGCACTTCCATCACGGCCTGTGGAACAGTAACAAATCCTTTGTTATTTGCTTATTGCCGAGGAAGAAAACATACATGATTTTTGAGTGCAAGCTTGTGTCTGTGCTACTTACAGCTTGAAAACAGATAGCAGTGGAGATGGCATAGAGGACTGTGTCTGCATGAGGAAAGTAGGGAAAGTGGCCAGCCTCGATGCCCTTGAAGTACATGGTCTGAGGACAGAGGTTATGACAGGTGCTGTTAATGACAAACTGCCGCATTCGGATAAGCTCTCGATAAGCACGTGTTTCATCTGAGCCTTGGAGTCGTTGTAGCAAACACAAGCTGAACTACTTTTATTTTGGTTTGCATATTTTCCTGACAACAATGTATTTATTTTGCTCTTATCAGTGGTAATTGTTAGTAAGTCATACACTGACCTCAACAAGCTTTGAGAAGAGGTACATGGATATTGATGTGCTTTTGTAAAAGAACATGGAGGTACCAGCCAGGAAACCTTGAAAAACAAAGATAATTGAAGGGACACTTGTCAAACAGAGACTAAAATCAGCAGAAAGTTTCCTTTTACAGCTTTCTGAACATTGTCTTACCAGCTACCAGAGCGTGGAGTTCATCATCAATATTTCGCACCCAACGCAGCAAGCAGCTTGTTCCCTAAAAGGTGGATGAATAAAATTATATTCAGTTCATAATACAGAACTTGCAAGATAAAAAGGTACAGGTTTAGAATGCGAGTGGAACTAAATGTACCTTGTAGATACTGACAAATGAGCCGAGAAAGGCCCCTAACTGGAAGTTCTCCTTGTTGTAGAAGAGGGAGGGGAGCCGGGAGGGTTTGGAGAACACTTGCCTGAAGGCTGAGGGTACTTTAAGACAACACTGAATCAGGTAGCCAACACTGAACATCCTCACGAAACCCTGCGCAGAAATAAATGACAGATCAAAGAATAAACTGTCTGCATTTAAACAATTACCATCAAATGAACAGAATTAATAATCAGAGTTTTAACGCATCTTACTTTAACACAGTAGGAAATGCAGTTGTCATGATGATGTTTACAACATCTGTGTCTTGGACCACGTTTGCATCTGGATTATTGAAGAGAAAAACATACAAACAAGTAATGATCAGCACCCTGCCCAAAGCAGGAGTGTGTGTGTGTGTGTGTGTGTGTCTGTGTCTGTGTAAGGCTGTTTGCTCTCACATCGACTCGAGGAGCTCCCTGGTGTAGGCAATCACGGTTTTCCTCCTAGACGTCGGCCTATCCGCTGATGCCTGTGAATGCTCAGTTTCCACAGCGGCTGTCCTCTCCAGGGACCTGGTGTGAGTGTGCTCTGCCACGAGAGAGTGAGTCGGAATCTCCTCCTTGCCGATAATGAACCTGCAACAAACAGCGCGCACCCCAATTTGAAGCACTACCTTTCAGCAATCGGTGTATATAAGGTAGCAAAAGAAACTCACTTTAAGGCAGAGAATGCAAAGCCTTTGAGCCCGTCTTTACTCCTGCAGGATGAAACACGGCAAAAACCACACATTTAGGCAACTTTTAGCAGGCATTTCATGTTTGACTGCAACAACTGCGCTGCTCTGACCTGAAGAAGAACATGTAGAGAGATGCTGTTATGCAAAACAGGAGCACCTGGTGAGGATAAAACACAGCAAAGGCAGGTGAAACATGAGAATCTCAACATGTGACTCATTTAACTTGCACACAAGGTTTCGAGAAGCGAGCCAGATATGTTGAAAATCTGCTATGACGGCTATTTCAAGACACAATGCTGTCAGGGACACATGGGCCATTTGGGATATATGGCCAAACTATATGTCAGTGTGATAACACTTATATTACAAAGCAATATGCTGTGAGCAACTAGAAAAAAGATGTAAAAACAAATGTCAAGGTAAATAACAAAGATATTTAAATGTGATCCGTTTACTCTTTACCTCTCCATGTTTAATGGGTTTGACAATGCCACGTGTCACTGCCATACGGAACAGGGTCTCGGTGGCCTGACAGCGAGAGATCACAAACATTATGGATGGTTTGAATATAAAATGCATCTCATGTAGAATGGTTATGTTGATGTAAGCCCACCAGCCCTTACAAGATTTGTCATGTATATTGTCAGAAGTCCTCTCCTGGCAGGGATGAAAGAAAGGGAGAAATCACTCATCCAATACCTTACATTTTGGCAAATGTTCCCTTTTTGTCACACATAAATAGGAAAAAAAACTCACCTGCTCTTGCGTTCCAGGAGGATCGCAATATAGGAAGCAGGCAGTGCTGAGCCGAACCCAGCAGACCAAGAGTTGAACCCTCCCAGCAGTTTCCTTATTTGAAATACACAGTTATTATCTATGTGTGGAAGTTTGAAGTTCTCCTTTTTTTTCCTACGTGAAGGACCTACTCACCTGAGAACGCAGAAGAAAAAAATGTAGAGTCCTCCATTTGCGGTGAGGAAAGAGGTAGAGCGTAGAATCTCTGGCAGAAGCCTTTTTAAGTAGTAATCCTTCTTCCTTCGCCTTAGGACAGCTGCTATCTGCGGTGCACACAGGGGAGACTTTTGGCCAGTGGTCCAAACGTTCACAAATGATTGCTCCAGAGACGAGGGGGGGGGGGAAAAACCTGCTCAACTATGGCAGACTTTAACCTTGAACCTGCAGATGGTATCAGTCGATAGGGCATCAAGTATGTGGCTTCAGATTTTACGATAAAGCGCCCGATCAGAGGTTGGAGGCTGCAGAGGGAATCTGACCAAACTAGATTTAGGCTGCTAATGTTGGAATGTTGTTGGCTGGTCAGCTGTTTAAATCAACACTGCCTGGTTTGTTATGACTGTGACATAAAGGGGCTTTGAGGAGAGGTCTTGCTCCTTTCTCACTCCCTTTCTTGCACTCTTGAACTTGAACCTTCTTGAGGCTGCAAAAGGGTCCTCAGATCATCTCACTGAACCACAACTAGTTAGCTTTAAGTGGCTAGCTAACCTGAGCTAACCTTAGCTTCACACACCAACAGAGCTCGGAGGCGGATGTCAGGACCTACCAGATAAAGAGGGGCGTAGATCTTGAAGGAGACCTCCAGGGCACTCCGCGTCACGTCCACCGTGGACTGCACACACGACGGGTCCCAGGTGTGACCGATTTCGTAGCAGCTGTGCGGTAGCTTACTGAGAGCGGCCATGTCCGCGGTGACAACTGCTGGCAGCTCGCGGGGACGCGCCGACGTGCGCGCTCACCGGGGGGCGCGCGGTCACGAGACGCTCTTTGGCCGGATTTGGCGCGCTCCCGGGACTGATGGGAGCGAGCACAACAACAGCACTGTAGATATACGGCAGATGTCTAATTTAGGATATACAGGTTAGCAAACAAGATTGGAAAAATATGGCAGATTTAAATTAGGTTTAAAAATTATTATGATTTCAACATTTAAAAAAAAAAAACATATTTCACTTGAGGACAGAAAATCACCATTGCAAAGAATGCGGATTGCATTGACACACTTGACACACTTTGACACACGAGACAACCAGGAATGACGAGAACGTACAATGTTTGCGCATTCCACAAAACCCTGCATTCCCACGGCCGAGCGGAGACCTTCACCCAATTCCCACCGCTGCACTTCCCCGAGTTGACCAGCAGGTGTCAGCGTCGCTGCTGTGATGGAAGGAGCCTGAGGCTGCTTGATTTGATTAATAAATAATAATAATAAAAAGGGAATATTTGGGATGAGGGTCTCAAAGATATCACTTTTCACTCAGTGTCAGCTGGTTGTCTGATTGAGAAATCACAAAATCACAAAAACGGTGATGATTTTCATTATCCCTGATTAAATTAAGTGGTGAAAATTGAGTTGGCAAGCATCAAGTGGCTCCCAGTGTAGTTTACCTCCTTGTGCAGATGGCATTTGCATGTCATAGGCTATAGTTATAATGCATTGTGTATTAAATATCTTAATAATTAAAATTATGCAACATAACTAAATGCTTTACCATATATTTGTCGTTGAAATGAGGTCCTTTTGATGTGCATTGCAAAGGCATAGAGTAAAACAGAAAAGATAACCACATTTAATTACAAATAAGACAAAAGCTTATGCTCAAAAGTTAAACGAAACCAGTTTTCACGGTGAAACGACGCATTCCAGATACATGATAATTGAATATATCTGCAAAAGCCAGATTTTGTGACGCGTTCAAGCGCATCCCAAATGAAGCAGCCGAGGTGATTATTCATCACCTAAAAAAAATGGCCAATTCAGGTGATGCTTAGCTCTGCACTTTTGCATAAGTGGATCAATTTCCCTAATTTCCCAGCAGGTTTCCTCGCACTCGCCCTATCGGCCGCAGAGGATTGCGCCCTGTTGTCCCTGCGCGTCTGGCTGCGCGGAGGCGGCGCGCTGGCTGCTGAATAGAGCGACTGTTTTGCTCCGCAGGCTTTCATAAGAACTCTGACTCCGGCCGCTGGAGCACACACCGGGCCGACACGTCCTCACACTGGGGGGGAATCCGGCAGAACTTTCCACACGTTTCTTCTCGCTCAGTCCTGTGAACATGGCAGGCGCTTCAACCAGGCTGCTGCTGCTGGCCGCCGGCGCGCTGCTCCTCCTCGCGTCCGGATCCGAGTGCCGGCGCAGCAGGGAGCGAGTTTACTACGTGGGGATCATTGAGGACTGGTGGGATTATTCTCCAAGTGGAAAAAACCTGCTGAACGGGAAAGACGTCGAGGATGATGAGTGCGTATTTTTTATTTATAATTATTATTTTTTTGGGGGGGGGATATGTGCGTAAAAGGGGCAAAAAAACATTCCAAACGCATTCCAGACTAAGATTACAGGAATATTATAGGTTAAAAAAAAGAAAAAAAGGGTTTCTGTGTGTCATCCTGTCAGGGTGTGATAGTGTCTGGACCTGTGAGGAGGTTGTTGTTTACTCTGCTGGGAAGCTGCTAGATTCTGGGGGGTTGGGTGGGGTGGGGGGCGCAGAATTGACTGACTGCTTTCATGAAGCCCATCTGAGGACAGACCACCAACACCAGTGCATTTATCACACACGTTAAGATTATGTACACTGCGATGTTATGTTGGTGGTTTGGCATTTAGTGTAAATTGCAGCTCACAGTCCCCAGGTACAGGTGTAAGACAGATGGATCCATCAAGCTTTACAGTGCGTCCTGTCATGTGTTTTAGAATGTCCAACAACTCACTCATGATAGACGGCATCCTCTCTTTTCTGCAACTGTAAAATAAGTGCATTTTGAGTCAGAACCCTCGCTTCCCACTTCTATGTAGAGGGAATATCCTAAATATATGAATATCAAAATGTAGTGGCGGTCATGACCTACAGCGTGCCTTTTTAGGGGTCGCTTTTTTCATGTCCAAACTTGGGAAGATTGAGTGTGAGTGGGGACTGTGCCACAGGTCGCCCAGTCAGCGTGCTGGTGAGGTCATAACTTGATGCTTACACAATGCAGTATTTTCCGGATTTACAATACAGCGGATTTTCTCATTTTTCCCAAACCTTTGCACAGCAATGAAATTTACAGCACTCAAACAAATATTTCCTCTGGGTATTTGTTCTTGTTCTGGAGCCCATGTATTCATTTAGTTTTGATAATGAACAGCAATAATGAATCACAACACTGACAGGTTGATGAGAAACCGTCCCACTGGAGGAGCAGAGCATGCAGGGGAGTTGTGATTAACCGACACAGTGAGAGGCAGAGTTTGCACATCAGCACGAGAAAACATCTCCATGACATCACCAGCAAGGCTTTCGGCCTCCTTTGCGAGTTTGCTGAACATGTAACACTCTTCCAAATGTGCTCCGGTCATGAGCCGCTACAGATACAGCGTTGCTGGAGTCATCACTCCAGCAACAGGTTATTAACCCGCAGAAACGTGTAATCACAAAGTCTAATTGTGGGAGAGGTGCGCCCACATTCAATTTGTTCTATGGCACCGCGGCTATAAGCTGCTGTTCAACCGAGCTACTTAACGTGCTCCACGAGGCGAAGGTCAGGATGTGATTGGCAGGGGAATGAAATGGCAATTCTCTTTGAAAACCTCACAGACTGATACAGTCACTCTTTGTTAACAGTATATTTGCTCATTTCATTGTTGCAACACACTACAGACATTGTACAGACTCACACCTCTGTTTACACATTATCACCTGTTATTGTAGCATTGATTTTTTTTTCCCCCTCAAGGCATTGTTGCTTTTAGTTTCATTGAGTTACATGCATTTTAAAAGTATTTACCAATGGATACGTCTAACAAAACAAACAGGTGATGTAACTCTTTTATTTGTCCTTCAGTGGAAGTATGGATCACACATGTTCCCTCCCTTCTCCCAGACATGCCAGAACCTTTCTCCAAAGGGAACCCCAGCGGATCGGCAGTGTTTACAAGAAGGCCATGTTCCGAGAGTACACAGATGCAACATACTCCAAACCGGTCCCCAGACCCCCTTGGCTGGGATTCCTGGGGCCCATCCTGCGAGCCGAGGTTGACGAAGTTATCCTGGTCCACCTGAAGAACTTTGCTACCAGGAACTACTCCATGCATCCCCACGGAGTTTTCTACGAGAAGAAGACGGAGGGTAAAGTGTTCGATAATGCAGAGACACACATGAAGTACATGAAGTAGTAGAGCTTTCTTCCAACAGGAAACGCACTACGTACACACACAACGTAATATTTCCTCATGAAATATTCCCCAAAGCATGTTATGATATGATTGGAAGATGTCCCAAGTAGTTTGAACTTTGCAACTTTGTTATGCAACAAGCCCCCATCCCCCACTCATCTGGTCTGATGTACTCTGGCTGAGGAATTTCCAGATTCTTACAGGAAGTGAAAGTGACACTACTTTCTCTTGTTAAAAGATTAATTGAGGGCAGCAGCTGCTGCTGTATTGCAGACATTGTTATGATTCTCTCAAGTCAGTAGATTCTCTATGAGTAGCCAAATCAAGATGTTTAGACAACTCCAGAGGGACGAAAGTGGACTGTGAGAGGGGGTTGGCTGAGAGAAAGAGGGAAGAGAAAGAAGTGTCTGAGTCTGTTAGAAAAACAGAGAAAATCACCAGATTCCATGATGAAACGCGTTCTGTGTCAAGTACAAATTGGCACAGAGTTCACCAGACCCATGACGTCTGTGACTCGGAGATCTTTGCGTGTTTATAGATCACACATGTTGAGATAAGAGCTTTAGAATAGGAATGACCTTGATTTTGGAATCCTCCAAAAAGCCCCCCTTTTTCCACATGTTTATGAGACAAAGTGGTTGCTGAAAGGCTCTTTAAACAGTTGAAACACATTTTTATGGTTCTTGCAGGGGCGCTTTATCCAGACGGGACGTCAAAACAACTGAAGCAGGACGACTCCGTTCCACCGGGAGGGAGCTACACCTACCGCTGGGAGGTCCGGCCGGAATTCGCCCCCACAGATGATGACGCCAACTGCCTCACCTGGGTCTACCACTCCCATGTGGATGCTCCGATGGACATTGCTTCAGGGCTCATAGGGGCACTGCTTACCTGCAAGAAAGGTTTGTGAGAGATAGCATTATAGATGAAAAATTTGCAGAGCACCAGTTGCACAAGCACTCTGTGGTCACAAGTCTCATAATAACAATGAAAATCTGCCAAAGGAAACTGAATAAGGAAACCAGAAACTGCATGGAGAATAATACAAAAAGCGCAGAATCAACAATACTTAAATGTGAGCGTGGCCTAAATGTGCGGTTTTTAACCCCCAGCATATATGTTGCCGTGTCTCAACTCTCCTCTCTCAGGGATCTTGAAGGAAAGTAATGGGCAGACGAAACCCGTCGAATCCGTCCGGAACGACGTGGACCAGGACGTCTTCCTGATGTTCAACGTGGTGGACGAGAACCTGAGCTGGTACCTGGACGACAACATTCAGAACTGCACCGATGCGGCTGGAATCGAACCCACTGACCCAGATTTTGAGGAGTCAAACCTGATGCACGGTGAGGAATGCAGTGAGGATTCGCGGCGACAATGTTTTTACTGCGATTTTTTCACCCTCAAATGACTGAACGCAGATTATTGCGATCACACATCAGTCCCATCACGCTAATCCCCCGAAACAAAGGCGAGCTTTAAAGGCCAAACATGCTGTGTTTGCCCCTCCCTCTTACCTCCCCTGTTGTTTTCCCCTGCCTGACAGCCATTAACGGGTACATGTTTGGGAACCTGCCCGGTGTGGAGCTGTGCCAGCACCGCGCGGTGGCCTGGCATTTGTTTGGCATGGGCAACGAGGTCGACATCCATTCCGCCTTCTTCCACGGGAACACGCTGCTGGACCGCGGCCATCGAACCGACGTCCTGAGCCTCTTCCCGGCCACGTTCGCCACGGCGCAGATGGTCCCGCGGGCGACAGGGAAGTGGCTGTTAACCTGCCAGGTTAATGACCACTTGCAGGGTAGGGCGCCTGACCTTTAACCTCTGTGTTCGCCTTGGACTCGTCCTGTTCTGAGAATTTACTGCTCGTGCAAAGTCAGCGACGGCTCCAGCTTACACTGTGAACATGCCAGGACTTGCACTGTATCTCACGGTCTGTTCAAAGTCTGAACAGAGACATAAATGAGCCATACCTGCCTTGACTGTTATGAATAAATCAGGGTCATGATGGCATTGCACCTGTTTTTCCAGGTATTTTAACTCATTACTGCCCTGGGATATTTGGAATTTTAGCCACAAATGACACTAAAAGAAGTTGTGAGCTTTTCCATTGCATACCTACAGGCTGTGAGAATGTGTGTGTTGTTGTCTGTTCCAGCTGGGATGCAGGCCTTTTATGAAGTGAAGTCATGTGGCAGTGAGGCCGGCCCCACAGCGACAGGAGGCATTGTGAGGAATTATTATGTGGCGGCAGAAAAAGTCGGGTGGGATTATGCCTCGGGGTACGATCTAATCAGCGGTGCCTCTCTTACCGAGGCCGGCAGGTGAGCGGACAACTCATCACGGTACGCGTCACATACAGAGGGAGTGAAGCTCAATAGATAACGGCGATAGCATCTCCAAAATGCAAGTTCAGTCATTATTCAACCCGACATTCAAAACCACTGATGTTTCTCAAGGTGTGTCCAACCAGTTATTTTAAATGGCAACAGAGGGATCCTGATTTTCATACTTTATCTTATACTCGATATTTGAGATTGAAATCTGAGTTATCAGGGTCAAACTTCCCAAATTTTGGCACAAACTTAAGGGAAACCTGTTTGAATGGCTTTTATGCGAGACTGATTACACTGTGTGCTCATCTCTGTGGTGAGGCAGTTGTGTGGCGTCCAGATAAACACAGTGCATCGCGATTTGGTTCATCTCTGTTATTGTTTTGCGGCCCGACAGTGGTTCCCCTCTGACTGCCAGCTGTTTGTGTTTTCTCTGAAGCAAACTCCACACTGCTCTATTTTCTCAGAGACCCGTGTTTATTTCAAAGTGCGACGCACCTCCTCTCTACACCAAACTCACACAGATTGTGCTTTGTTTCCCTCCTCCCCCCTCTTTCCCACCCCTCACTCCTTCCTCTCAGTGCTTCAGAAGTATTTTTTGGCAAAGAAGGTGGAAGGATCGGTGGCCGCTATATAAAAGCGTTATATAAAGGATACACGGATGACACCTTCACCACCAAAGAAACAACAACCCTTGATTTTCAGCACCTGGGAATACTAGGTGAGGTCTGCCAAGGTCCAAACCTGATTCAATCAGATCTTTTGTCACTTTTCACAAAATCCCCTAATTTTCTTTCGTGCCTATTGTTTCGTCACAATGGTCTGCATTTTTCCAGGTCCCATCCTGAGGGCCGAGGAAGGAGACACTCTGAAAGTGACGTTCATGAACAAGGCCGATAGAAACTACAGCATTCAGCCTCATGGGTTGCACTACGAAAAACGCTTCCAAGGAGTCAGCTACCAAGATGGTGAGAATGTTTTTTTCAGCGCAGATATAAAGGAGAATTGAGTTATGTTTTTATTACTTGCTCCTGTTGAGCGTTAATTGAAAACATTGATACAAAAACACCGGGCGACAATTGAAGTTTCTACAAACACAAGAATTCTGTATAAATTTGGAGTTCTTTGTATGCCTAAGGTGTGGATAAGCCTGGCTCCCATGTGGGTCCGGGGGAGGTGTTCACCTACACCTGGCAGGTGCTAGAAGGCCCTTCTTCTTCTGATCCTGCATGCATCCCCTACCTCTACTACTCCTCCACTGATCCCACCAAGGACACCAACTCTGGATTGGTGGGACCTCTTCTCGTGTGCAAAAAGGGAACGCTGGGGCAAAATGGAACCCAGGTTACATCTATTTTAAGATCTTCCCTGTTAAAATGTGCTTACTCCAAATCTGCTTGATCCTAAAGTGGCAACCGTGTGTTAACAGAAGGATACGGACAAGGAGTTCTTTCTTCTGTTTTCGGTCATGGATGAAAACTTTAGCTGGTATTTG
>CAESWR010000504.1:217695-227727 GCA_903171835.1 Mullus surmuletus | reverse complement strand
ACTGTCTTTTTAACAGTGGATTTCCTTGAACTCTAAATATAATTCAACTGAAAAACCAAATTAAAAATAAGTGTGAACAATCTCACTTTCCGACTCAAACCTTCTCCAGAACCCCTGAAATTCCTCCAGGACCCGTAAAAGCTTCTCCAGAACCCCTGGACATCGAAAAACATAAACTAAAACTTCCTCTAGAACATTTAAAACTTTCTCCAGAACATCTAAAACTGTCTCCAGGATCATAATAATATAATAATCATCATTGTTGGAAGCCAAAATTGTGCTGCCCGGCCTTACCTGACAGTCCTGCTCCTTTTTACGTAATTCTCCAGGTAACAGCACCAGCTATAATCTTACTGTGGCCGCGACGTCAACACCGGACGACTACGCCGACTACTACGACAGCGAGGGCGGCGTGGTCGGCCTGGGCGACGGCGTGGAGATGAAGTCCCTGAAGCCGGCCGACGGGCCTCTGAGGATGAACGGCTGGCTGATCTGCAAGGAGCAGGACGAGATGCTGAACCTGGCGTTCACCGTGGGCTCCTTCCTGCTGTCCGCCATCACCCTGCCGCTGGGAATCGTCATGGACAAATACGGACCTCGGAAGCTGAGACTTCTGGGCAGGTGAGCGGAGAAGAAGGCCGCGTAAAAGAATGCCGACTTTCGTACCTCTACAAGTGTTTGACCCGGTTTTGTGTTTCTTCAGCACGTGCTTTGGGCTGTCATGTCTGCTCATTGCCTATGGAGCCTACAATCCAAATGGTGAGTCTTTTACGGCCCTAGCAAATGCATTTACAATTCCAAGTCCCTCACAAAATGTGTCACAGTCACATCAGCTCATCTAGGTGAAAATTTCAGTGTGAACATTAATTAAGAACCTTTAACACACCGCATGTGTTATAATGCTGTCAACGGATTCTCACGCTAACACCTGCTCTGTTTACAGAGCTCTCGGTGCTCATCTTCATCGCCCTGACTTTCAACGGCTTCGGAGGCATGTGCATGACCTTCACCTCCCTCACCGTGAGTGCTTTGAACCTGCCATCCGTTAACTGTGCCGAAATATAAATAAAGTCTTTGTTCCGCCGTTACAATGGCTCGCTGCTGGCTCCACTGTCTGCCCGCCCGCTCGTCTTCTGTTTTGCTTCTCCCTTTTTCTTCCCTTTTCTTTTTTTTTACTCTGCACTCTGTGTTCCTGTTGACAACAGGGTTCAACTTTGGATAACGAGGGGAGCTGATTAGAGAGAGAAACGAACGCCGTGGTTCATTATCACTTCCCACTGCATCTATTATGGCGTTTTTTGCAGGAACATCATAGAAAGTGCCGAGCTCTCGGTGCTGCACGTCTCTGTCTTTCCCTCTCGTACACACAGGCGTGTAGTTGCAGAATTAAACTCCAATTGCACCAATCCGTGTTTCAAGCGCAAGTTGCATTGCAGCATCTTTGTGTTTTGCAACCAGCTTCAGGGTTTATCTCGTGTTTTCCAGCCGCTGGAACCCACAAACAACTGATGCCTCATAGGTGTCAGGGTTCACAAAGTCAATCCCTTTGCGTTCCTCCCTCCCTCTCTCCCCCCCCCCCCCCCTCCTCCCCCCTCCTTTATTTAGCCATGCTTGAGCCCACACTGACTCACACAGTCCAGGGTTGTACCATGGTGATGCTGTTCATTAGAGAAGGGGTTCTATCCCAGTAAATCTACCATTAAATGCCTGTTCTCTGTTCCACCGCTGACAGCTTTCATCTCCTACGTCGCTTCCTAAATCTCTAATTAGTTGCTGCCACCGGCCTGAATGTCAGCAGTGCAGTAAAGCCATAATTTACACACATGTTGTTCTCTCCCTGTATACAAGAAGCCATAGTGGCTCGCGGAATGTGTGCATTAAAACACACTTTTACACCCTATACTTTCACTCTTTCACTCGTTCCCCTTCACAACCTGAAATTGTATACGACAAATCCTCGGCGTCTGGTTTAATCATTAGACAGACTCCATGATCATTACTCAGACCTACAGGAATATATGGGTCTATGTGGGAGTGTTGGGTAATACTCAGCTGCCCTGAACAGGCCGTCACTGCCTCCTCACTACTGTCTGTAAACTATAGTCTACAAACTGTTGGACCCTTTTTCCAAGTGTTGGTATTGCTGGGGAAATATAACTACTTGTGTGCATATCTTAATTTAGCACACGCATTCACAGCGCTTCCTCTGCTGCCCCATTCTTATGTAATTCAATGTGCTTGTTGTTGTTCAGTGTCTGGGAAACAGAACAGCTTGTGAATGCCTTTGTATTGGGGATGTTTTGCCACCCACCGTCCCTTGTTTTCTCAGTTCTCCCTCTACTCTCAAAGGGGAGTACAGTAATGTAAAAGAGGTATTTTACACACATCTCACATGGCCTTAAATGCCGCCTCACCTCGGTCGCCCTCTCAGATTGTTTCAGCTGAATAGAAATGTGTTTCTTGTATCGGACAGCTGTGTGTTATGTGATGCTGTTTTATATTCCTTTCTCCGGAGTTCTGTTTGTTGTCTTTCATTTCTTCGGATGTTGTTCCTGTAGAGCGACAGTATGTTTGATTGCTCTGTGATTTTCAAAATGGGTGGTCCTGCACTACCGCGTTATCTTCAAATGTATAAAATGCATGAACTTAAACTTGATCTTTCTCTGTAGCTGCCCAACATGTTCGGGGATCTTCGCTCCACCTTCATCGCCCTGATGATCGGCTCCTATGCCTCCTCTGCGGTCACCTTCCCTGGCGTCAAGGTAAAAGACATTTCTTCCTCTCACATGCAAACACATTTTATTTCCAAATAATGCTTCACAACCCAAAGACACCACTGTGGATGTTAAACTGGTTACATGCAATAAAAAAATACACTCTGTCCACTGACCTCTGATGGTTTTATTCTTTATTTATTTGTCTCTTCTTGTCCCTTTTGCACAGGTGATCTACGACCTTGGCGTGCCTTTCATTACTATTCTGGTTGTGTGGGCCGCCTGTGCCGCCATCGTCTTCTTGAACTGCTTCTTCAACTGGCCACTGGAGCCTTTCCCTGGACCGGATGACATGGATTACACGTGAGTGTGCGCACAGCGGCGATAACGCAAATACACACCCTAAGTTTGCCGATACAACATCATATGTCGAGAAGTAGACATGCAACATTCTCCTCAAACAAAGATTACTGCATGTACAGAGGTCATTGATGATAAAGGTGTGCGGTGTTAATAAGTCATGGTGGTGGTGGTGGTACTTGTAAATATATGCGGTAGTCATCACTGCTGACAAGTAATTATGTAACTTGTGCAGTAAAAAAAAATGCAGATGCATTCCAGGTTAAAGTGTAGCCTCTGATATTGGTCAGCTAAATAAGTTAATTAAAAATGCACTTTTGCTTGTTGAGCAGAAAACACATCTTCTACAATGATAACGCGATACTTCAATGGACAAGCATACTATTACCACCACAACTTTTGTTCATCCTGCTCTTCTTCTCTGCTTCTTCAGAGTGAAAATCAAGTTCAGCTGGCTGGGCTTTGACCACAAGATCACAGGGAAGCAGTTCTACAGCCAAGTGACCACGGTGGGCCGCCGTCTCAGTGTGGGCAACAGCCTGAAGCAGAAGGAGCTGGCCACCAAGGACGGCCACAAGCTCTGCCTCTCCACCATGGACCTGGAGATGGACTGCAAGTCAAAAGAAGAGTGTAAGACACAGCTCAGATGTTAGTGAAGGTTGAGCATTTTCTTCCTCACCCAAACAGAATTTAACCGTGGGTTTTTTTTCTGTCTTCTACAGCTCAGTCATTCTTTAAGACCATCACCACTCCCGTCTTCATCCTCAGCCTGGTGACCATGTCCGTCACTCAGCTCCGTCTCTTGTTCTACATGGGAGCCATGAACAGCGTCCTGGAGTCGCTCAGTGATGGCGATCTCGACAGAGGTGTGTGTTCTGTCGATGTATGTCTAAAAACACTGATTGAGAGAAGATTAGTTTTCTCACTGTGTGGAATGATTTGCCCAATCGTGTTAATCAATGAGCTTAATTTGGTTTTAATTGAATTTTCAGTGGAGAAAATGGAACTCGGTAAGATTAAAACACAAGAGATTTTTTTTTAGATTTTAGATTAGTAACTAGTAACTAACCTCTGTTCATCATCTAATAGAGATTTAGATTCACTAACTTTTGCACTTTGTTTGGCCGGTCCAGGTCAGTGCCATAGTCCTTCACTTGTCATTCAGCTCTAGATAAAAAAAACCCAGGCACCATTGTTTTTTAATTATTAACACAAGTCGCCCCGCAGAATCACAAAAATAGTCCACATCACATGAGTGGCTTAACATTGAGGCACTTTTCATTTATGATTACTTACCTGGCCATTAACCTCTCCCTCAATGGCATCATATTAAGTACCAAACGCCCCTCTTATTGTGCCAAAGTTTCTATTTACCTCCCACTAGCACTAATAATTAACTGTGCCATTATCGCCCTGAGCAAGGAAAAGAAATATGACCCTACACTCATTTTTCTTTTCTTTTTTGTCTAATATGTGAGTATTCACCTTATTCTTATCTCTGACCCCCCCCTCGCAGTGAGTCTGTACTCCTCCATCTTTGGCATGCTCCAGCTGCTTTGCCTCATGACCACCCCCGTTATCGGTCAGATCATGGATTGGAAGCTGAAGGAATGTGACGACGGCGAGGAGTCCAACGATCCCTGCAGCAAGTGAGTCAATCCGGACCAAACCACTTTCCATGAACCAGGCCAGAAGTCACCGTACCGCCTGTGTAAATGAGTGGGGGCGACATCATGAGAACCGTGCGAGATAAAGTTCTGACGTTCTTTTTCTGCCCTCGAACAATTAGGGGAGAGCCGAAGAAAAAGCCCAGGGACAAAAAGTTACAGAAGTTGACCAATGCCCTGCGAGCGTTCGTCCTGACGAATGTTCTTTTGGTGGGATTCGGGATCACATGCCTGGTGCCCAACCTTCCCCTGCAGGTGAGCCGCCCGTATCAGCAAGCGCTTCAGGGACACAGCTGACTTTTCTGCAAAGTAATCAGTGCCTTTATGCTGCTGAGGGATTTTTCTTTTTAAAAAGTTACTGATTAACCTCATTTTATGGGCTGTTGGCTGCCTGTTATGTAAAGAGCCGGCACTGTTAGCATTGACCATGTGTGTAATTGCAATGCCAGTTTACCAGAATGCAGAGACTCCACATGCACTTTTTTCATAATGTGGGCTATTGTTAATCTTAAACGTTTCTTTAAACCAAGTGAATCAGGAATTTTGAAGATTTGCAGTGACTGCTTTTCTCCATTTTAAACTATATGGTTTGAATGAGAAGATCTGTGCTGATCTCCCCTGCCTCCTTTTCTGCTCAGATCGTGTCGTTCGTCCTGCACACGGTGGTGAGAGGATTCATCCACTCCGCAGTCGGTGGCCTTTATGCTGCTGTGTAAGTTTCATCGCAATGTCACACCTCCCACGTTCGTAAAGGGATGCTGATACGGACTAAATGTACATTGTGCTTCCGCAGGTATCCCTCTTCCCAGTTTGGCAGTCTGACAGGCATGCAGTCTCTGGTCAGCGCCGTCTTCGCCCTGCTGCAGCAGCCCTTGTTTCTGGCTATGATGGGACCCCTGCAGGGAGACCCCTTCTGGGTGTGTATCATCTTCCCTTGCTTCTGTTTGCGCGCAGACAATGCAATATCAACCCTCGGAGCGTAGCTAATTGTTCCGTCACCCCCTCCAGGTCAATATCGGACTGCTGGCTCTCAGTATGCTGGGCTTCCTGCTGCCGCTCCACCTGATATGCTACATGCGGACCCTTCACAAAGAGCAAAAGGAGAAGGACAGCGACGCGAAGATCTACATAAAGCTCAACGGCTCTGACATCCCCGAGGCTTTTGTCTAGAGAGGAGTAAGTGCAAGTACATAACACCCTGAATGAAGTAAGATTCCAGTGTGACGAACACTGGAAAGCAAGCAAACGGACAAACAAACCTGGAGTCATCACATCACATAATCACTACAATTCTATCCAGCACAAAAACACACACACAAACAAAAGGACTACCACATCACCCGACCACATTTTCCCCCAAAAAATCCCCCGGATGAACTCATGCAGTGGTTGTTGGACAGCCGCTGAGAGGGAACATTAAATGTCGAGAGGGGAAAAGAAGAATGAGAGTGAGGAAAGACTGTGAAAGGAATGAGGCGTCTGCCCTCTGCATCCCCCCCAAATCCTCTTACTTCTCTATCTATTCCCCCAGTCTCGAAGCGGCACTTTAGTGCACATCCACAAAAGACTCTTCTTGTCGTCTTCCACCTGTGAAACCGGCAAAACTGCTTAACATCACACTCGCCATTAGTGAGTGATTCCACTACTACGAGTCTTGTGTTTTCTGTTTGATTTCTTGACTTTAGATTGTTCTTATTTGAAATCTCATAACACGGTGCTACCTATGTCTCCATCCGCTGGAATTTTGACAGATGGCATGAGGTAAGTGTGGACTTAATGGCATTAATGATTGACAGGGGGAAGAGAAGGGACATATTACTGTTGACCAGGAGTCATTATGATTCAATATGGGGCTAGTTTCCTTTCTTTTTTTTACTAGACTGTAACTCTGAAGTAACATAGAAAGTACTGCGGTAAACCTTTAAGGTAAATTGTTTAGAGACGCATCAAAGAAACTGCAGTACTGCATGTGTGTGGATAAAGGCTAAATGTCCCTGTACAGTATATGTAGAATATTTATTATATTTCCTGCCTACTTTAGTTTTTATACTCTACCGTATGTGCCTTCTTCAGTATAAAAAGAGGATTTGTTCATAGGACAGTCTGTTCCACTGAACTCGTACATATCAGTAAAAAGTGGTCTCTCCTTTGAATTACTTGGTGACACCATTATGCATCAAGGGTTGTTTTTGTTGAACATGTACTGTTGAGAGATATTCAGCACTTTATACCCTGCAACTCCATTTAAATGTCACACCCATCATACTTCTGCTTATATCAGCACTTCTCTAACGATTTCTTCACTTGAGAAGTAGTCCCACTTTAATGTTGAGCTCCTCCTCCTCTCATAAATGTATTTATTTTATATTGCACCTTTCCATAATCAGGTTCATCGTGAGATTGCGTGTTCTGCCAACTATACATATGTCTGCTGTATTGTTTGCATAGACCTTTTTTGACATTTTTTGTTAGATATTTTGTTATGCAGGCATCTGGAATGAATAAAGATGTTTTAAAGTGTTGAAGTGTTGTGTTTTTCACTTTATTTGACAGGGTAACTGTATATAGTCGTCTTAACTTTCCTAAATCAGCAGGGGTATTCTCGAAACATCAGATGATGGATCGCGGAATGAAACAGTATCTTATTTGTCTTATAGGCAATTCTCTGTGATGCTTTATGTTGCCTGTGCTCCTCTGTTTGAGGCATTCCCCAGGGATCAATTTGGGATCCTCTCTTTTTCACTAACGTTCTGCCTGTATGGGCAAGTTATTCAAAGACATTGATTGACATGGATGGATGACACCTAATTGTGTACTTACAAAGTCTGGTACAACAGATACATCCTTTTCTATGCACCCACTGGTTGCAATGAAAATGTCTATCCAAATATTTGTTGCTGCAAAGTAGCCTGAAATTAGAGGCAAACATAACTGCAGCGTAAAAAACAAATAAACCAAAAATTAACAACCCTGCTACCTGTCTTGACAAATTGCTTGGTAGACTATAGAAGAGTAATCCTTTCATAGGCAGCACTTTGTTATGCCTTCATGAAAAAATAATCAGTGCTCACAATAATAAAAAAGACCACAATAATGGAAATGTAATGGATATGTACCACGTAAGGAGAGATTAAGTTAATGTTTTTTTGCTCAGTTAATATGCAGATGTTTTTAATATGCAGATTTGTATTAGATAGACTCCTGGGTTGTTCCCCAAGTAGTCAGTAGAGGTCAGTATAAACAGTGTTAGTATAAGCAGCGTTATTGCAAGGATATACTAATTTTGGTGATTCTAGTAATCCATTAATCATCATAAATTTTAGCATTAATGTTTTTTGTCAAACAATTCAGCTTAGAGAGAAATGTTTTGGTTTTATATCAGCACAAGCTCTATAATGGCAGATGGTTGATAGATAGATAGATAGATAGATAGATAGATAGATAGATGGATAGATGGATAGATGGATAGATAGATAGGTAGATGGATAGATGGATAGATGGATACTCCATTGTGACAGTGGAGTCCAGACGAGAAGACGCAGGGATGATAAGCGGATGTTGGCAGACGGATACAGATGCGCTATAAATACAGCAGCAGCGCACCGTTACATAATTTCAGAGTCACACACACGCGCATCACACAATCGCATCCTGGGACGTGGGACCGGATTAGGGACCGCAACACCACAGACTACCATAGGGTGGTGCAAGCCTTGGTCAGGGGACCCCTAACGGGTCCTTGAGGTGGAAAATAAAGAGTCACATGGGGACTCATGCATTCATATGTGAAATGGTTCTAACTGCGATGAGTGAGTCAGCAGGGACAAAGACGTCGCACATCGAGGGTTTCTGACGGCGGATAATCTCGTTAGCTGCGGGAACATTTTTGTGCAGAGGGTCTCGGTGGTCTGACGCACCGTGCGTGCGTGCGTGCGTGTGTGCCAGCGGTGCTTTCCCGCGTCGCGTCCGCACACACTCTAGTGATTAACCGCGTTGCTACGTCACGCAGGCAGTGATGACGCAGCGGGTGAAGCACACTCTGTAGAAAAAAGGATACCATGAAAGCACCAGAAGGAGTCCGGGAGACGGTACTGGTGTTCTCATTTCAGTTCCACAATAATTCAACTGTACTGTATCATTTTATGTGGAATGTAACCACAGGAAATATATCTGAATTTGAGGCTGATTTTAGGTTATCAAACATATTGGTTTATCTGAGGTGCTGAGCTGATGGTGGAAGTTGTCAATAATAATAATAAAGGTTATAATAGGCTAATTTATACAAATAAATAAATCTATAGGACACGCAATGTGTTTTAATCACTTCCCAATACCTCAAACAGCATTTAAACCTCTTAACCTTTGGGATGATTCAGTTTCTCTCCCTGATCTCACACTTTCTGAACCTCATAAAAGGGGAATAAACCTACTTACAACATTTTATGAGACAGCTGACGAGGTGCTATAATTGTAGAGGAGTGTTAGGAATCCACTTTGATGTGAAAAAGTGTGTGTAAATGTCCACATTCTATCGCCAGTGTGTGTGTTGGTGGACACTTGTCTTCTGCTGCCTCTGTGATGCTGTTTTTGATGACATTTTAAGAATGATGGCTGTTTGGTGTCGGAACCACAAACCGGTCTCTGGGTGAACCATTGGTTTTTTTTGTGTGTGTGAGTGTGTGTGTGTGTGTGTGTGTGTGTGTGTGTGTGTGTGTGTGTCGGCTCTGCAGGCCTCGGTGCTGAGCGCGCAGCAGCAACGCCGCGCCGCGGCCCCGATCAGGAAGTGAATCTGAAGGAAATAAGCGAGTGTGGAGGTAGGATGACATAGAGGGGGAGAGAGGTGGGAGACAAGCGAGCGGAGAGAGAAGAGAGGACCGACCCTGTTCCTGGACCTGTTTCTGAGCGGCTCCGCGCTGGCACACACCGCATCACCCCCCAAAATGCTCATAAAGGAATTGTAAGTAGCTGTGTGTGCAGAGTGTGTGTGTGTGTGTGTGTGTGTCGGGAGGGGGGGGAGAGAATTCGTGCGCGTTTATCCGTCTGGTTCCGCGGCGCTGACATTGTGGAGTGGAATCGGTCATCCCGCCTCTCCGTTTTTCTTCTCCCCGCACACGACGAAGCCCCCCATCGGCGGCGACCCCGAGCCGCGGGATGATGGAGATGCAGTTGCATCAGCACCCGGCGCGGCCACGGCCGCCGGTGCCCTTCACATCGCGCATCACTAGCAGGATGGGATGCAGATCGGGGCTTTTCAGATTTAAAAAAAAAATGCAATAAAGCAGAGAGTGATG
>CAESWR010000504.1:169430-179886 GCA_903171835.1 Mullus surmuletus | reverse complement strand
AAAAAAAAAAAAAAGATACACACCGGTTGTAGCCTGTTTGTCTCACAACATAAAATACAAGCTGTTGGTGACATAGTTTTGACAGCTACATCCTGAGATGTGTCATTGGACAGCAGGGCTGCCATCTTGTGTGCACGGCAGCATCATGACTGCATTGTAAGTGACTCATCCCACCAGCAGATGGAGGGAGAGTGTTTGCTTTATGGCTCATAAACTGTAGGTGGACAAGTCAAAGAGGCACAGACACACCGGCCACACAGGAAACATGCTTTTTTCTTTCACCATCATCCTTTTCTGACTGTCCATTTCATTTTCCCTTTGTCCCCCGAGCATCTCGTGTACTCCCTTTTATTTATTTCATTCATTCATGCTTTTTTACATCTCTCTCACTGTGTGTTAACTTCTTCACTGGCAAGAGTTTGCCTCTATGATATTACAGGGAGGATTCATCAATGAATGCCATTTTCAGCTGTAATTATGAAGTGAATTACAGTGAGTTGGGTTTTAATTTCAGGGTCATTTTGAAGAGCTTTGGAATCTTTTTTTTGGGGGGGGGGGGGTTGCATTCAGCATTCACCAATTTGTGTGTCAGTACGTGTCTTCCTGTAAGTGCACGGCAGGTAGGGAGTAATTTGAGTGTTTTTCCTGTATGTGTGCGTGCGTGTGTGTCTGTGTGTGTGTGTGTGTGTATATGCGCGCGCGTGTGTGTGTGTTTTTGTGGGAGGAGGGAGACAGGAACATAAGTGGCGATGACTCACCAGTCTTTTGTGACAGTGGCGCAGAGAGAGTGCTTTTCACCCATTTCTCTCCCTTGGGGCTTGCATACAAAACAAGAAATGGATAGAGGATGAAAAAGAAAAGGAGAGGAAGATTGGGTAATGGGGAGCATTAACGTGGAGTGAGGGGTATAGATAATTGAAGAGGGGGTAAAGGGGGGGAGAGAGGGGGATAAAGCAAAAATAGATGAAAAGACATGAAAGGAGGGAGCAGGAAGACCAGGGTTGCAGGGATCATAAACAAAGGATGGCGTGTCGGCCGGAGAGGCCTCTGCGGCTCTGCCTCTGTTGTCCTAATGGCTGGTGAAAGCTCTGTGATGAGGCGTAATACGTTGCAAAGATGATGCTCGGTGCAAGTTTAACAGGTGACAGAATTAGGGAGGGAGTGAGTCACAAAATTCAGAGTGAATTGGAAAATGTTTGAAGTTGCATCATGTCTGAATTTCTCATAAAAAAAAGCAATTTGGAGGAGCTTTCAAGGTAAGGATATGCAAAGATGGTGTTTCAGTCGTCGCACATCGGCTTTCGTTATGGTGTTGTTGTGTAAAGTTTTTGGTGGCTTTTTTCACCTCTTTTTTTATCTTCTGGTTCGCTCCGAAAGTGAGCGGACTTCAAAAGAAAAATGAATGCAGATAATCCAGGTTTTCTACAGCTGCACAGCAAAATGTGTAATAATTCTCTGTTAGACTAGATTAGAATCTAATCTTGATTAGATTAGAAAGCCGTTTACCATTTCTTCCAAAATAAAGTGAATTTAAGGTTGTTACTTTATATTTTCATCATGATTCATTTATACATGCTTAAAATCCAGAGACAACAAAAATGTGGAAAATAAATGAAACATCTGAATATTGCAGTAAAAGTAAACGGTAGTCTGTCCAAATAGGCTGCTGGATCAGACCCCCCGTGCCCTGCAGAATGGAGCACTGTTGTCTAGGGGGACACAACACTTTCATGGTACCATCAAGGCCACCGGTCAGAACAAGTGTGTTTTGATTCGCGGCGACCCTTCCTCAACACAACAATGCCGCCACACGACCTCATCACAGGGGTCAGCCACTCAGGCCTCAATCTTTCTCCTGGTTTATGCTACACAGGTACTGCGGAGAGTACGAGGATGACTCATATCACCCCCACCTACCCCATCTCTGTAGACAAGTGCCCTATAAAAAAAAAAAAAACACTTGAATGTGCATTCATCTTTGAAATAAAGGTTTGAAATATCGATACACCCTCTAAGAGAGCCATTTGAATCTTTTCCGTTTCACAATCCAAAATCAACATCAGCTGGGTGTGCTCACCTTTTTTAACCGTTGCTATTGACCGTGATTGGGTGCTGATTGCTTAAAAGCACCAAATACACCTGTGCCAAAGCGTCTCCATTAGTTATGCTCCTCCAGTCATTTATGCAGGTTCTTTCATGAAATCTTTGTGAATATCAAGCTGACATTTCAAGTTAAAGACTCAACCAAAGCTCCGCTGCCGCAGAAATTCATTCATTATTCAATCACATTTTGAAGGTCTTATAACTATTATTTCAATATTCATATCACTAATGAGTGACATTTTTTCCTAGTCTCGGCTGTTCTAAATGCACAGGCTTCTTGGGGGACATTACTGCTGAATTGCTGTGCTGTCAGACGCCTTTGTGCCATGATTTGGATGTAAACCAAATTTTGTGCCTGTTAGAGTTGGAGCCTTTTGAAAATTTAAAAATTGCATTTTAATTATAGCGCACCCACCAGGCAAAATGTGAACGATTACCACAAAGACTCAATGTGATCTAGAGCCCGAGACACATAATTGTGCATTGTACTGGAAAATTTAGAATCTCAATTGTGGAATATGTCACAAAAATATGAATGTGGGAATGTAAGTAGTGGCGTTTCGACAATTCTCCTTTTGTGCACGTCTTGGCAACAAGGTGTGAAAGGGGACTTTGTGAAAGGCGCCTTTTCATAGAATGCATTGTGTCAGCAGCTGTCGCTTGACCTATATTGTCGCGGCAAAACCTGCACCTTCAGGTCTTTAAGCCTGTGAAATCTTCTGTGTAAAGGAGAAATCCATGAGGGAGAAAACAAAATGAGCTTGATATGCAATTTCCATCTTTATAAGTCAATAAAATCCTCTCATCTGCCATTTAATCAGCAAACAAACTGCACAGGACCTGAGAATAAGAGGAAATGGATGCATCCAGGCATTATTAAGGTGTTACTGCGTTCATATATTCCCCATTATTATAATGGGCAAGTCATTAAAAGTTTCAAATGCAGCATTGACAAATCATTAACCCTGTGATTTCCAGAAATATGCGCAAAACACAGTTAATGAATGCGATAAATCAAAACAAACAGAAATACACCACTATTGAGACACACAACAATGCTGTAGATATGCCAAAGTTGAATATAAGCAATTGTTATCTTGGAGGGAGTGTCTGTAGAAATCTGACAGTCCGGGAAAAGAAAGAAGAAATCCATCGTGTTCCGTCAGCATCGCTCAGTGGAACGCCTGTCACTGTTGTCTGCTGTGAAAGACGTCACTCTGTGGAAGGCAGCCGTCTGCGTTTGTCACTCGCACTGACAGTGTCCGCTGGAAGTCTGCCGGCTCTCCAGAGCTGGTGGGAAGACGTTTACTTCAAAGCTTATGTCACAACATTCAGGTCAATATGCAATGTTTATGGAATTTGAAATTCTATAAAACTCCATTCAATTGAAATGAATTGCAAATACTCTCGTCACAATAAATAGCAACTTCTGAGAGGATTTTTCCCATCGGTCAATCAAACTTTCTCAAATGCTTGGATTGATTCATGGTTCGACCATTTCATTTCTTATAAACGTACATCTATAAACTCCAGGGAGCTACAATTATTAAGAGAATGAACACAGATTCCAAAGGGGTTGCTTTACGAGAGAGTTACCGCCCGCCTCTACAATCTCTTTCAGCTCTGTGGAGTTTTATGGCACACTTCAGATCATTACTTTGGACTCAATGCCCACAACTTTGCCGTTCGGGTTCACTCTCGCCCCTCATATATTACTGTTTCAGAACACAGCGGGCAGCTCTCTGCATTAAAAGAGCTCTAAAAACCCACTGTACCAGCATCAAAGGACAGACGGGCAAAGTTATCAGCGAGCTGGAGAACATGAGGCCGCAATTCACGGCTAAAGAGGCACATATTTCTCTCAGGAGTTGGCGGAGTGCGGAGGTAAGCAGCCAGAGACACGGAGACGAGCGAGTGTGCGGAGTGCAGAAACACTCACCTAAAAAGATCCATTGGGGGATCAAAAGTCCAGGATCAATGGAAGGAGTCTCACTTTGTTACCTTAGACCTGGATCTCGCTGGCACGCTGGTCTGTAGTGTTCTCTGTAGTGGGTTTTCTGGCAAAACTGTGCAAAGATTCTTACTGGGCGATACCACTACATCCCACTAACCCACAGAACCTTAAGTGGGCTGCGTTCCAGTTGGTAAAATCAGACCACCAAGACGGACGCCTCCTTGAGAACATTTGATGTGGTGTGCGTGTTCTCGGGAAACTCAAACAGCAACCTCAAGAGCAAGAAAGGAGAAACAAATGCACTGTTGCAGAGCAGCCATCTTGGTTCCAGTTTCGCCACTCTCGCTTGGGAACTGGGAAATTCTGGGTTCAAATGGTGTGCAAAGTCTGACCCGACGAGCTAAAAATCGGAAACACAACATTAGAATGTGTCATCAAAGTCAACTTTTATTCATAAAGCACATTTAAACCTCAGTTGTGCCAAAGCGCTGTACACCAGAACAATCAACAATCCCCTTAAAGAAATAAGAAAAAGTTAGGATGGTCTATAATGGGTTGATGAGGTTTGAGTTTTGTGTTTTCTTCAGATCCCCGAATCTCTGGCCGCGCCACGGCGACTGTCAACGATGCCGTCAGATGTTTGCAATGTGTGATTTGTTTTTCAAATGGAAAGCTGCTTAAGATAAATCAAAGGGGGAGCATAAACACGATGAGGCACAATTTTATTTACTGGATGTTTACGTCGAGATAAGTGAATTGTCTGCCGGCTCTCAGCAGATTAAAACTCCACTTTAAATTATTCCTACGCCGCCACCAAGACAACAAACGTCCCACTCCAGACGTACAAATAACCCCGATATTCCATCAGAAGCTCCCGTACAGTGTGTGTGTGTGCGAGCAGTGTCCAGCGCCTTTAATAAATGGAATATGTGCACCCACGACGAATGATCACGGAAATCTACCTAATTCACGACACCGCGTCCAAGAACGGCAAAGATAAAACCAAGACGGTCCAATCATCCGCCGAGTGAGCGTCCAAGATAAACGTGTGATTCAACCACATTGGCAGCGCGTTAATCACTGTCAGCGTTTGTAGCGCTGACAGCACACATACGGTTTGTTTTGATGCCAAACAAGCGACAGCCAGAAGCACTTCAAGGAATTATAGCGGAAGGGCATATTGCCTGTGTGAACTGCGTGCGAGACGGAGGTGTGGAAACAAGATATGGCAAAACCTATCTACCTAACACCTTTCCACCGGCCGATTGGCTGGCTCAAGGCAGCAACAAACATGACTCAGTCTTTATCTTCAATGCCAGCAGCTAAATTACTATACAGCTCAAAGAGAATGCGAATGTGTGTGTGTTGTGCTTGTGTTGCAGAGGTTGCGGGGACACAAATCTGTTTGCACAGTCACATTGTGGGGACTTGCCTCCCTTTTGGGGACGAAAAAAGAAAATTCAAGTCTCTATTCTGTAGTCTATTTAAAAAAGATGAATTGAATTTAGGGTGGGGACTTTGTTCAAGGTGAAGATAATGTTAGGGTTAGACGTGTTTGAGTGTGTGTGTGTGTGTGTGTGTGGGTGTGTTTGTGTGCGTGGTCCTGCGCAGTAAAGTGTATAGATGGATGACTCATCCACCAATCATGTGACTCATCAATCACTGCAGTTTCCCTCCCTCCTTCCCAATGTTTCTGTTCTTCGTTCTTTTTTCCCCTCCCTCTCCCCCCTTTCTCCACATTCTTGACGTTTTTTGATTGTCTCAGAATACAATTGACCGCCTCAATCATTTTTTTTGTTTTATTCATTTCATCTTTAATACGGCACATGGTTGAATTGATTGTCTTCCTCTAATGTAACGCGTCCTGATCGCTGCTCTGCAACATAGCACTCTCCAAAAAGCCATTAAAAAAACTGAACTTTAATAAAATAATTGCTTTTATTTTTTATAATATAGCAAAACTAGTAATCATCATGCTGTTATTTACACATTGCACGGGCATATTTATTTCACACTGTACATCTTACAATGCTAAAGGTGACATCAACAACAACACTCTCCTTTTACAAGACAGATGGCTTCACTGCGGACACAGTGGCCCTCCTCCTTTGAGACTTTTTTTTTTTTTTTTTTTAAATATTTAAATTCAGAGTTTATTCAGAGAAAACAAACATCTTGAATTCTCCACACTGTTTTATTTTTTCCTCTTTTTTTGTTCTTTTTTTTTTGTTCATTTTTTAAGATGCAAGTAGAAAGACGTGCATTTAACGGTTTTTAAGCACAATCCCTGACTCCCCGGCCTGAAACTTCTCAATGAATTTCTCCTGAAAATGAAAGTGAACGCAACGCTTGTAGCCTCTTGGTTGGATTCGAAAAAGGCTGCAGAACAGATAGTCTGACTTCAAGTATCTTTTTTAAACGGAAAAAAAATAGAAACGATGGATATAATACAGGGAAATGGCAAAAGAAGAGTCGATGGCGGTGATTTCTGCCATTGAGCTGACACGATAACTTCAGGATCCCACAATGATTGAAAACCCTTGGTCCACCAGGTTGGAAGTGTTTAGTGTTTTACATTTTGTGCTTTTGTAGTCCACAGGGTTTTTTTTTTACATTGGGACCAGCTATGGTAAGAATAATGTCATGCAATATGGTATTTCCCTTATANNNNCAAACGGAAAAAAAAAAAAAGTGTGTATTTGGCACCTTCACAGATTACAGCTGTTTAAAGTTCATCCAATCGAGAATAAGAAAAGGCAACTACACACATCAAATACAACAAAAATAAAACTTTCAACATTTGACAACACCAGTCTTCAATTTTTTTATATTTGTGTTGCTAAGAAGTCGTGATCTACTTTTTGTTTTGCAATGACGTACAGAATAGAAACTGAAAAATACAAAGTGATGTTGTAAACATGGTTCTCTTACAATGGACACGTGTGAATGTGTGTCAGTGTCTGAGTGTGTGTGCGCATGGCTGTGTGTGTGTGTGTGTGTGTTTCTGTGTGTCCACTATAAACTCTGAGATATGCATCAGAGATTGACCTGAATGGAGGCAGACATACACTATGGTATGTTCTGTTTCAAAATGTAAACTGAGCAAGAGGCTGAACATGGTTACAGGGAGCTTAAACCGTGACCCTTCATCCTCTCCCTGACCGCAAAAAAAACAGAAATAAACACAGTGAATAACAACAACAAAAATCGTAAAACTTTTCCTTTCATTTCTGGACCCTTTTACATTTTTTTTTTTATATCAGGCTTTAAACACAAGTTTCCTCTGAGTCCCCCTTCCCCACCTTTTCATCCCTTTTTAAGCTTTTCCGCCTCTGTCAGTCCCCACTTTGTCCTGACAAATGTCCCCGAAAAGGTCTCTCAATACATTCTGCGCTTCATGTAGATTCTCTCAATAAAGTTCTCCAGCTCCTCCTCACTGTCCAGCTGAGGCACCAGCCCGTCTTCCTCATAGTCATCTCCCGGTGTGACTTGCGGGTAGTAGTATGGGGGTCGCCTGCCTCTCCTGGGCGGGGTTATCGGTTTGGGGGGAGGCAAGGGCTGGTAGGTCCGTGGGTGAGGAAGGATATAGTTAGAGATATAAGGGGTGAGGGGCACGCGTGGCGCCGGCTGCTGCCTCCAGCCCTGCCCGCCGCCGCCGCCACCACCGCCGCCACCGCCACCGCCGCCGCCGCCGCCGCGGTTCTTACCCCTTCCCCTGTGCTTGCGCATCGGGGCTTGGAGGTCGAGTTCCTGGGGGCTGAAGGGCTGGTCTCTGGAGGGAGGGGGCTTGCCATAGTATTGTTGTTTGGGGTATGGGAAATAAACGGGGTAGTAGGCGCGATATGGCTTCTGGTAGTAAGGGTAGGAGGGGAAGGCCAAAAACTGTTTCTGGGGTTTGTACCAGTAGTCTATCTGCTTCTGAGGCTTGTACCAGTAGTCCTGCTTGTATGACTTGACCTTGTCCTTATGCCATTTCTTCATGGACTTGTTGTACTTATAAGGGGCTTTTTTGGGGTTCTTAGAGGCGGTGTAGTGGTACATGGGCGGAGCCGCCAGAGGAGGAGGCACGAGGGGCCTGAAGCGCGGCATGACGGGGCTGCTGTTGACCGGCTGCTGCTGCAGCTCTTTCCTCTTCTTCTTCTTCTCCTCCACGTCGCTGATGATCTCGATCACGTCGTCGGCCGGCAGGTGCAGCTTGCTGCTGATCTCGATCAGCCTGTCGATCATTTGCTGGTCCAGGTCGTCGTCGTCGTCGTCGGGGACGACCTCCTCCGAGCGCTTGTCCTCGGCCGTGTTGCCGGCGGCGCCCATGCTGCTCTTCTGCCGCGGCTTCATGTAGGCCTGCTGCTGCTTCCGGCCCATGTACTGCAGCAGCATGTCGGAGGCGATGTCCGCCAGACGCTGCTCCTCCTCCCTGGCTCGCTCCGCCTCCTCCTGCTGCCTCAGCACCTCCTGCTTCTCTGCTCGCGCCCGGGCCTCCTCCTCCATGTGGGCGAGGCTCTCCTCCTCCTCCTCCACCTCCTCCTCCAGCTCTCCTTCATCCTCGAAGTCGTCCATGAAGTTGCCGCCCTTGACAGGCCTGTTGCCGTCGCGGCTGTCTTGCCAGTGCAGCTTCTTGCCGGCGCGCGCCAGCTGGGTGTTATACGCCTTGTAGCCCTTCAGGGGAGGCAGGATCTCGTTATCTTGGAGACCCAAGTCAATGTTCTGGAAGTAGCCGCGTATTTTGCGCTGCAGGGACTGATCGCCCACCTGTAAGGTAGAACTCGATCTGGTTCGCTCTGAGAAGTTGTTCCCCTCCCCCTCCCCCTCCCCCTCCTCGCTGCCTCTTCCCTCACCCGGCCCGACGTTCTCTGCGGACCACCCCTCATCCTCCTCCGACCTTGTGTTTCCAGCCTCTTCCTCCCTCTCCTTTAATTCATCTCCCTGAGCAGCTGTCAAACGGCCTACAATTAGCTGTTCAATAGCCTTATCAGCTCTTTGCCCTTCCTTGTCCTCCTCACCCCCTCTCCCCCCTTCCATCTCCCCCGTTCTCCTTATCTCGCCACCCTCAGAGCCTTCAGCGGAGGGCGGCTCCTGCCTCTGATCGTCTCCCCAGTCTCTGCTCGTCTGGATCTCCCTGCCCCCCGGGTGGTCCAGGGCCTCCAGGAGAACGGCGAGCACCTGCGCCGGGTCCGTCACCTTATCTGACGGGCGATCTTGACCCCGCTCCCGGACGTGCTCTAGCGAAGCGTTGTCGAGGTCGGAGAGGCGGCGGGGAGGGAGCGAGAGGAGCAGGCCAAGGCTGTCCTGCTTCGCGTCTGTGCGGGTGCGCCCCTCCGCCCCTCCCTCCCCTCCTTCACCCCACGCAGGGGCGGCGCCAGCCAGCTGCGGAGTGACAATGAGCAGGACCAATAGGACAAGGTGGGCTGTGGAAGGGGCGTGATGACAGGTCATGACCATGCAGAACTGGCAGGAGGGAGGTTAAGCACCTGAAGAAGAAAGGGGAGAAGGCAGAGGGGGAAGGAGAAGAGTCAGTGATGATTATTCTTTGTTATCAATTTAATTATTACGTGGGATTTCTATTCTATTCGGCAATTCTCAGCAATTAAATCAAAGGTGCAGTTAGAAATGTTTCAGAATTAGAGAAATATGTGAGAAAATCGAAAATATCAGTTAAAATGCTACATTGTGGTAATATCTGATGCAGATAAAATCCTGTGATTTTCCAGAATCACAGCAGCTGATAATATGGACCAACGTGTGAGAACAAAGCACCTACATGCAGCCCAACAAAGTTGCACATTCCATTCTTCTTCTTCTTCACCCCTTTTAGGTCCACATTTAACTCTAACGCTGCGGTCTGTGAAATTAATAATTGTGTTGTTTTTTTGGTTTTTTTTTTGTTCTCCGTGAATCCAAAGACGCGGAGTTCCGCTCTGATCACACAAAGCGGTCGTGATGATTTGATGCTTTCTGCCCATGCGAGGGTACATTTTTTTTGGCGCAAAGAAATTGCGCAACGAAACCAAACACTGGCCACGTCTGCTTTGCGAATCGTGCGTTACGCAGATGATGGTCTTTGCGCCGCGCGTCTGAGCCGCCTGAGAATAAAAGGAGGATTTTTTTTCTGGGTTTTTTTTGCGCGCGTCCTCTGCTGAGATTTAATTGAGTGCACATTTACGAACGAGAAGGAACGCAAAAAGCCTCACCTCTTCCTCCGAGCCAGCCCGACCAAGGCGCGCACACCTGCCATTTTAAGCGCAAAACGCAGAAAAGGATGAAATTTGCTGCGCGTCTTGGAGCGGCTCCGCGCGCCGCCGCGGTGAGACCAGGACCAGGAACCAGGACCAGGAACCAGAACCAGGAACCAGGACGGCATGGGTGGCCAAGTCATGCGTAAAGCTGGTCTCCACGGTGGGA
>CAESWR010000504.1:113722-123758 GCA_903171835.1 Mullus surmuletus | reverse complement strand
GTGTGTGTGTGTGTGTGTGTGTGTGTGTGGGTGTGTGTGGGTGTTTATGCGTGTGTGCTCATCAGCTGGCCTTGAATTCAAATGAAAGTGTAACATGGGGAGGATTTGACTGTCTATATCTGGCTGATCGTGCACTCACGTAAAGGGGACCAACTGGAATACGTGGACATTTGGTATTTTAAGTGGAAAAAAGTGTAATTATCGATACAAATGTGGGAAAATGGGAAATTCGTGCTATGAGATGAGTGTGGTTAATCGATAACAATACAGCAGAGTGTGTGTTTACATGTGATCTGAGATGACTTGCTATTAAAGTAAGACTGAGTCAAAATTATTCACCAAAAATCTGTGTCCCGTGTCCCCCAGGGCTCCATCAATTCAATTATCACAGAGAGCCACTACATTAGAGAGTGCCACTTCTCAGAGACTGCCTCTGGCGCTATAGCGAATAATACACACACCCCGGGAATATGCAAAATCATACGAGTAGCCCATTTATCTTTGCCAAGGGAGCCCCCCCCCAAACCCCTCCCCCTCCACCACACCCCACCCACGCACTCCCGAGTCATTCAGTCACTCACAAACACACTGCTCGGTGAAAGGGGACGGTGTGGAGATGCGATTTGGGAACGGCTGTCAGCGCTCGTCACCGGGTGAATGTGTTGAGCACTCTGGGGTTGTGGGGGGGGGGACGCATCTCGGCCCCTGGCCCTGTCCGTGGCTGATAAGCCCAATCTGTAGAGACAGCACCTGAGTCCCCTTCCCCGTGTACCCCAAAAGGCCACGCTGTCACACAAGCAAACAGCAGCTGTCAGGGACACTCTATAAAGGTCCCTCGGCGTGGTGGTGCCGTGAGGACTGAACTCCCCCCCTCCAAACACACACACCACACACACCTCTTTATCTGCCAAGAGCACACTATAAAAGATCTCCATCTTAAAGGTACTTTTATTGTTCTCTTAATTAATACATCCTCATCAATCATACCTTGCGTTAATTACAATGAATTAATTACGTGGTGATTGGACAGTAGATATCCCAGAGCACCAAAATGCTCCGTAACTTTGACGGCATTTACATTTCACGAGCGCGAGGGGAATTGGATTGTGTAGTTTCAGATGGTTTTAATTGAAAAAGACTTATGGGTGATTCCGGTCAGGCAAATCTCAGGGCCTGGTCCACCTGTTGCCGGGCAGCCAATTGATACGGTTTGCAAATGAGAGGCCGGACGGGCGGCCGTTTTCTGCGCCGCACCCGCAGCCCGGAGTATAAAAAAGTAAAATATATTTACATGTGCGATAGATAAAGAGCGATTCAGGTTTAGTCTGGGTTAAACGGCAGGAAAATATCTCCCAACAGGAGGCATTTCAGCTACATTTTTCAGTCATCCATCATCTGCCTGCGCATGTCGATCAGTCGCCAGGAACTGCGCGCCATTCTGCCACATCAGCATAAAAGATGATGATCCGTCGATATTCGCAACTCGTTTCCACTCCGTGGAGGGAATTTTGGCTCTCTCTGGCCCACGTAGCGCGGCTCCTTGCTCATGCGATTCGGCCAAACTTGGTGAGGTTTTGAACTATTGTTGAGACGTGTCACTCTGTCAGTTGTGCAAAGTGATTATACTGAAAGCCATGATCTTCCATTGTGTTTGGAGGTGCTCCACGTGTCCAGATCTAAATGTGCACTTTGCAGGAACAGTACGCAAAGAAAGCAAACATATCACTACCAATGTCCTTGTGTCACCCCTTCCAAAAAAAAAAATCCAATTGATTTGCAGCTTTTGATGTAATCGCCTCAACCTACTGTTTGATTTAATACTAAGGGATTTGGCACAAAAGCCTTTATTCCTCTTGGGTCGGCATTTTTGAGTCAAAAAATGTCGCTTAATGCCTTTTTCTGGCTCATTCATGCTTCCTGTTAATACAGTCATAAATGCACACACTGTCGACATCATGTGGATCAGGCAATGCTTTTGGCAAAAGGTGAGTAAATAAGGCTGTTAATTATCATGTTAACATTATGTGTGCTTTGTGAATGAGTGCAAATATGGACTAAATGGACAAACAGAAAGTTCATCGAGCAAACTTCTGCATCATATAGCCTTTTCAGGGACGCAAGTAGCTGAATGGTGTATTGGCTCCGGGGCCTATTTCACGATCCTGTGTCACCCGTCCCTACTTTATATTCACACACGCAGCAGCTCCCTTCTTATCTTAACTTCATTTTCTACATGAAGTACTCTGGAGGAATTCGATTTTTTTTCATATCTATATATCGCTGATTAAATCAAAACTCTGTAATCAAGCCCAAAAAAAATCCTAGGACATGTGAATCCACTGTTGTGTTTGAGGCTTCTGTTAAAGCTCAGATATCACAGCGTCCACACAAAAGAAAAAAAAACCCCAAAGAAAATAAAGCCGGGTTCTCTCAAAGTGAGATCGTTTATTTTCACGTGTTGTTTACACAGCCGTTTCCAGCACTCATAATCTTACTTAACAGTTTTAAATGCCTTTTTAATGGTGAGCCCGACCCCCCACCCTCGGCTCGGCAGGCGACGCTCTCTTTAACGAGTCGACATGTGGGCTTGTGTTCCCTCTCTTGACAGGAAACCCGGCATCCTGCCCCTGACGGGTCTCGACTGCGCTCCGGAGTGGCATCAAAAGGAAAAGTGGGAGGCACGGAGCGGCCCTGCCCTGCAACCACGCCTCTGGTTTTGGGGTGTGAAGAAATTCCAGAGAAAAGCCTACAGCGGAGGTTGTGAATAAGCGGTTTGACTCCAGACGGACAGGGAAGGCTTGTTGGAAGGAGACCTGGGGCCTTTGCGGGACAAACCGTGACCTGTGCTCCATCGAGCACCTACCAGGGGAAGTCCGCTGTTTTTCTTTTAAGGGCCGAGCTAGCCAAAAAACACGACGTCGAAGCCATAATACGAAGCTTAAGAAACAAACAGTGGTTCAGGGCAGGTCTGGCGGTTTCGGCCCAATCACTGCTCACAAATGCGTCTTGTGTGGCCGTATTTGTGGTGGAGTACTCTGGGATTCTTACGGTGAACCACAACGCTGATTGCCCAGCGAATTATTCCAACGGGGTTTCATGAGATTCTCCCAAACGATCCATAACAAAAAAAAAGTGTCGTAATTTCGCACCGCCAGTAGCCCCCTTGTTTCGCAACGGGAGATCCAATTAAAACACACGCTCGACAGTAAACCTCCCTGCTAATGCTGCTTCGTTTATACAACCGGAGAGACCTTGGGCTTACAATCGTGGCAGTGTGTTGCACAATCGTATTCTCTTCCTAGAAAACGCGCGTCTAATGGTACGGTATAACGTGTCCCCGCGGAGACGCTCGGCAGAAGATACGATAGGTGGCTCCGTCGAGGACAGTAATGGGTGTGAGGAGGGAAGAGGCATCAGATACGGAGAGCCACTTCAAAAGTTCATTGCTGTTTTTAATCTGTCGCTTTAGGTTAGCCCCTTGGCAGACCGAGACGTGGGGTGGGGGGTTGTGGGCAGAGAAGTGGGTCTGCCGGGGCACATGCTGTAGCTGGTGAGCCGGTCTCCACTTTACACCAACGGCACTTTGACAATTATCTCCTTGATGCAGCAGTCTCTTTTTCATTTCCATTGAGGAGCCATGCCCGAGCTCCGAAGCCTCCCAGGAATGCCAGGGAGAGGGAGCGTGAGGGACTCCGACGGGGATAATCCCAATTTCAAATGGAGCTTAGTGACATCCCCCCTCCTCCCTTTCTTCATCCACCGCCACCTCCCTCTCGCCCCCCTCCTGTCTGGCACAGATAACTCACCCCTCGCTCAGCCCTCGTGCATGCGCAGATGCCTCCAAAGTAATAATTAGCGTGTCATCCACTCGCGCGAGGCTGAGAGCCGCGGCCTCGGCGGAATCTCGCAGCGCTGGGAATGATATGTTTTTCTGAGGGCTGAGGTCAGAGGATGCAAAGGTTAGTGTTACAGGAGGAGGCGCTGACAAGCCGAGGCGTTGCCGACACGTAAACAGAAATATATTATGCTCGGCTAAGTACCAGAGAGTGGAGTCAACTGACTGCCGGCGCTTCTACAAATTGAGAACAAGGAGGAACTGTCTGCCTTTTGACCTTTTCAACCCGACTTCCAACAAGGAACCTGGAATTCTCCGTCCTAGGTTCAGTCCTTTCAGGCTGGCGCTGTCAAGCTAGCAAACAGCTGGTCCGAGGCCAGGCCTGGCTGTCAAAGTGGGCATCTAAGAAAACCTACAATTTGTTGTTGGAACGAAGTGGGGCAACCGCATGCTTGTTTGAGAGTAAATATGACTTTTACGCACATTCAGAAGGCAAGCTGCTGTGAAATTACCTTCCACCCGTCTACGTATTGTGGTAGCCGGGAACCTACACGAGTGACTCCGGTTACACTGAAGACACGGTTTGGTTCACACTGTGGTTTTCAACGAGATGGAAAAAGCTTCTTGTGTTGCATAGTTGCTATAGCACAGAGAGTATGAAGCTGCAAACATGACATTTTCTTTTGTAGAATTGGACTTTTGCTTTGCTTTGCTTACGCAAATGCTGGTCATGTTAGCATCTTCAGTTTTTCCAAATCTTCCGAAACTGTCAATTGCTGTGACCTGAAAATGCTCTCAGTCATCTTGTGTGGCATTGGTTAGCTTGAGCTAAGCTTGACGTGGAATGACGCCTATGTGCTAGCAACTGATAAAATGTAGCCTAATGTTCCGAGAAACAATTTGAATGAAATTGCGTCTTAATTTATGCAGTTGGTACGGCCCATAGTGTATGAAGCTGCAAATGTTAGGATCCTCAATCTTCAACAAGTAGCATGCTGTTACAAGAGCTGGCTTGTTTTTAGGCATTTAAAGTCTTTCTGCAGAGTCAGGCAACAACTTAAGCTGGAAAAATGAAAAGGAACACTTGTCAGTAACTTCAGGTGACCAGATTTCTGGGCATATTTCCAGCTCTGAGATAGAAATGAATGAAAAGTTATCAAGATGAAATTAAGAAACTGGGACAGTTACCTGGGACAAGCGCTCCCTGATCATCTTCTTCTCTACAGATGGTGTGCGACCGGCTACTGTAATAACTGTTGTCGTAGTCCATGCGCAATGTGCTCCCTCACGCCTTCAGCTTCCTACGCAGCTACCGTAATAAGTGTTGTATGAGCGCAACATGCTAACTTAAGCTACAGTAATAACTGTTGTTCTAGTCAACAAGCAAAATTTTTGTTCTCAAACATAAAATGCTAAAGTCAGGGACATTTTCACAGGTCATCCACAACGGGGACTGTCCTCAGAAATCGGGGACCCCTGGTCACCTTACAGTAACTGGGGGTGTTGATTTTGATGGGTTGGTGATATGCTGATAAAGAAGCTCGCAACCACCGAAACGATGCAGGATGAAAGTCTACTGAATTGAGATTTTCATAATTTGCTTTATGTGGTGTGAGTCCACATAAATACTAAAGGGACTGCTCTATATAAGTCCAACCCAAGAGAACCAAACTCCAGGTGCCACTACATTAGCAAAGCCTCTAAAATCCAGCACATGACTGTAATGGCCGTGCAGTGATATGTGGGGGTCATCGATGAAGGATCCATGCATTCCGTTCATCTGTATCTCCCCAGTGTGAAAATCAATACCGCACCTTTTTTTCCACAAATATATGTATGACACGGACGAAAGGGAGGGGGGGTCAGACGGAGGTCAGTGCGGTGGGATCTGATCTTGAAAACGGGCTGGATGTGACTCGCTGTTTATGCTTGAGAAACACTCGTGTGAACTGAAACCTGCCTCTGTCTGGACGGACGGCGCCAAAGTTTATCTCTTTTGACACTGAATTCCTCAACTGTGAATTCACCGATTCAACGTGTTTTTGTTACATTCCGCGCCGGGTTCACGATATACAGTTGAATGTGTAAAATAAAACCTTATGAAGACTAAGTGAGCGTTCTATGCCTGTCCCTCCAAGGCGAAGTGTTTTTTTTCTCCTTCTTCAGGAATCAATAGAGAATCACGCACCGATAGTGCTAAAAAAATAAAAATCTTGGTGTGTGTAAGCTCTAGTGAGCTGCTGCTTTAGGCCCGCTGCCATAAAGAGAATCAGAGGCGTCACTTGGGTGCAGTCAAACAGCTGTGCCTGAGGTTAGGAGCCTCTGCTCGGAGTCTGCAATCAGCTGAGATTCCCCTCATCACACGGTTCAACTTTTCACTTTCTGACCTGCCTCAGACTCGGTGCATGCAGGTATAACACACACACACACGCACACACAGAACTCCAAAATCCTTTCCACTGCTTACACAAGAAAGAATACGTGATATCAGCAAGCTGCAGTAAAGCCGCTCAAAACGCGATGTTTGCTGCAGCGACGCAGCCCCTTGATCCCCAAGCTGATGCTTTGCGGAGTTACACAACCTCGCCACGCACCTTGTTGTTCCTGCAGGGTATCACACTTCAACATAGATATATACTTTAAAATCTCTGCCAAGGAGTCATCAGCCGTTTGGCGGACTATTTAAAAGAGTGGCGCAGAAAGCGATGAACAATGTACTGAAATCAGTGCAGAAGCTTGCTAAAGAGAAAAGAAAAAGTAGCTTTTCAGGGGGGGTTGGGTCTCTGAATGCCTGTCTGTCAGCAGAATCGCACAAAAAAAAAAAAAAAACACTACCTGGCCAAACGCCAAATCCCTGTCTTGTGTTTTTTTGCAAGACTCGCCAACTTTGCATGAATATTTAACTTAGGCAAAGTTCGTGTTTGCTTTAACACCCAATCGCTGCTCTCCCGGAATCCATGTCTCCTACAAGAACCCGGCAATTTAAAGTGTTGAGAGGAAGACTGACACATGTGGCGAGCGTGTCGTGGCTTTTTTTTTTTTTAGGGGGGGGGGGGCACAGATTACAGAGCGTGCGAGTGTACTTTACCATTGTTCCTTCGCTCTTACTCCTTGCGACTTCCCTCTGCAGACGAGCCACGGCCAGCTTCTCCCTAAACAAAAGCAGAGGCGTGTGTGAGTCACCGTGTTGCAGTTGCGGTCAGGTCGGGTCAGGTCGGGTCTCGTGACTATTGTGATTTTGCATTAAAGCAACATCAGCGTCCGCATTGGTCCACTTTTCCCTATTTAGGTCAGATTTCGACAGCGGTATTTCGGTGAGACACAAACAGCTGCACATCAGTTGTTTAAGGTCAGTCAAGATTCAGACCCCTCCAACACTCCTCATCTTTATCATCCTTTTGTCTTCAGCCACACAGGGCTGCCAGAACATCAGCACACACACACGCGCGCACACACATATGCCGAGGAAACGGGCATGTCTGCTTAACAAAAGAGTGAGCTTGCAGTTCTGCCCAGACCAAAATAGCTGAGAGGAAACCAACAAGCAGGGCATCCTCGTGCCAGACCCTGCATACACACAAACACAAATAACAGTCTGGATTTTTTTTTTCTTACCCTCGCTCTCAAACACACACAAACATACACACGTGAACAAGACTAAACAAAGAAATTGACTGTGCGTGTCCAATCCATTTCCCACGTGAGGGCATTCCAGGCTTTAATGGGATAAATCTTGGCGTACTAGCCTGGATAATAAAGTACTCTCTGTGTTTTATGGCCTCTCCCGAGGTATCACTGCTGCAGGATAAAACAACCTGCATCTGACAGCGGGAGTTGAGACAATTTTGTTTTGCTGAGGGCTTCACCAGGAGGGAAACACGTCTTGACGTTTCTTGGCTTGAATGATCCGCATGATTCAGAGCAAAAGCACGTTGAAATGCACACTTCAGCCGCTACATCAGTTGCTGTGCGTCCTCCAACCGGTGGCGTATTATGCAAACGCATTCCCGACTCATCACCGACGCTTCAAACTATGACGCATCGAATGAAAGAAAAATAATGTTTTATGAGGCGTCAACCCCGTGACCAGGGTTCACTTTGAGAACAAAAAAAACATTGAGGCTTGGGTTTAAGTAATTACTTCCTTGAGGGTTGCATAAATGGCATTGTCATGGATACGGTTTTGCCTTCTGGGAATGTGGAACCATTTGAAAACAAGAAGCTAAACAGTGTAGTGCGGCAAAGTGTCAAAATCACAACTCAAAAACAACTTGAACAACCGGAAGTCGACTTCGTTGGGGTTTCTATTCCGACAAAGCCCTCGATGGACCACCAACGTCCAAAATCGATGCTGGAAAGTTCACAACTTCGACGCCACTGACCAAATATTGGGGTTGAATGATGTGGAAGTGAGACCAGACTATCAGGTGACGCTCACATGAAGCACACTGCTGGCTCATGGGCCCCTTTTGGTTATTCTTGTTATTGGATAAAAATCCGATAAAACAAGTGAGAACTGATACGGTGGTCGGCAGAATTTATTTCAAACTAAATTAAAACGGTTATAATTCAGCAAAGAATGAATGTATATGTAGGGTTGCAAAGGGGTGGAAAATTTCCAGAACATTTCTGGAAAGCTCAGGAACATTGAATATTTCCGTTTTTTGTTGCCATCAACTTAAATGAAACTTTTCACCGTTTATGGTTTTTGTTGTTCTGTGAAAGTAACCAATAAAGTTGTGCAGTTCTACAAACTGATGAGTGTCATTTATAAATGTTGTATCAGGCATATTCGCGTTATGACAAATATCTATGTATATTCGTGACAGTTACACTCAGTTAGGGAAAATTGCTGAAAATGTCAGAAAATTCGTTTATAATGTCTTTTAAAAATATTGCATTAGACATGTCTGAATGCATGTATACTTATAGCAAACCAAAATGTTTCATATTTATATATGTATATGACCAAAATATGCAGTTAATTGAAAATTCTGAAAATTCACATTAAAGTCTCCAACTTTGAAAATTCCCAGAATTTTGCAACCCTATGCAATTGGTATTTGCACATATACAAAGCACATATAACACAGCAATGTAACTCGTACATTAGTACATGAAATAGAATCACTTTAAGTAACGGGAAACCTGATGTGTGTGTGTGCTATTGTTCTGGAGTTACTGCACTCACACACCTAATATGGGACCATTGGACCTAACAAAGCAGCGTACTCAGCAGACAGCCACAAGTAATCAAAATCACCTGCGCATTTTTCACATTTCTGCCACAGATCAGACGACCCAGACACCCCATCCCCCACCCCCCCAAAATAGCCCATGACTAACATCCCTTGGTCTGCCTGTGACAAGACATCATTGTTTCTCAGCTGCTTACCTGTTGGGAACCCCCAACCCCCCCCCACCCCTCACCACGGGTGACTCACCGACAGCTGGGGGGACGGATGAATCGCCCCGTCTGGACAGGGAAAAAAAGCGTGCTGAGCTAGAGAACGCCGCCACCGCTGTGGCTGCCACTGCTGCTGCTGCCGGTGGACCCCATCCTCCGTGCCCAGCGCTCCCCTCTAATGGGACCTAGCCAATTGTGAAACGTGCGGTGACAAATCCGGGGCCGAGTGCCGAAGCCATGAGGCGCGGAGGTGTGTTTGGGTGTGTGACTGATTTCACGTGCATGTTTTACAGGAGCAGTTGAGCAGTCGGGTGTGTGCGGGAAGGCATCCACGAATTACGATCGGCCGCTGGGAAAAAAAAAAATCTCTGTGAGAAAGTGCGTGCTCTCCACACCTGAGACTGACTAACGCACTTGTGTTCCAGTTGCACAATGCGTCCCTCCCCATTACCACATACTATTACACTACCTGGAAGGGGGGAAAAAACAGAGAGACAGAGAAAAAAAAGGTTTCTGGATCTTCTCATAGCCGGTATTGTTTTGTTAAATAGACCTGGCCTGGCATTCCTCCAGTCTATGTTATGGCTGAGCGTCAGTCCTGCAAGGGGTTAAGTTTCAGGCCACTTATGCGCAGGCATGTTCCAGGGGCAGCCGAGCATGAGCCAACTGCGCCCCAAGAAAATCATAGCCAAATATAGAGCAATTTGACATTCTGTGTTAAACATAATTATAGTAATTGGCACAAGCAGAAGTCAAAACAGTGTTCCCCTTGACAAGAAAAAAGGTATCCAACT